>WJFF01000019.1:112865-130647 GCA_011800825.1 Fonsecaea pugnacius | reverse complement strand
GACTGCGCAAGAATGACCAACGTGATCGATGACCGCATTGAGAACCTTTTAGTGCGACCAAACGAGTCAAATCCGCCAAGAAAAATCTGGCAGCTGCACACAACAAAATTCCCCGCACAAGTTGCACCTCTGTTTGCTTCATCCCATCTCATCTACCAACCTCATCCTCGAAACCAATCTGTACGTGGCCCTCCCCCAAAACTCGACGAGCAGGACAATTACGCCAGAAGCACATGCTAACATACATCAGTCCACGTTGAGCGAAGATGAGAGCCAAGTGGAGAAAGAAGCGAGTTCGTCGCCTTAAGCGTAAGAGGAGAAAGACAAGAGCCCGCAGGTATGTGTCTCAATATTCTCGCTGTCCGTGCAGAGTGGCGATGTCTAACCAGTGCCTACAGCAAGTAATCGCGTCAGCTGCTCCATCGCGTCTCCTCTCTCGACCAATGTCAACGACTCTTCAACTTCTAACTAGTTCTCAACGTCCAACTTCAGAAAGCAACTCGTCCCTCGACCACAACCAACCACGAGCTTTTGTCACCATGTGCTACGTGGAAGAGATGCAGTCTTCGAAGAATCGGCCTTGCAAATGTCGGACTCTCACATACGTGGTGTTCGCGTAAGAGGAGTAGGAGATGGCCAAATTCCCAATGGAGCTTCATCGGCGGGTTGCTTATGATGTCTGGGGCATTCCAAAGAGGTGTCGGTACTCAGAACACCTCGGACAAAGTACATGTGTCCTATGGCTCTCCGTCTCTCAAAAGTAGAGCTCTGCACTTTACAACATGT
This sequence comes from Fonsecaea pugnacius, assembly GCA_011800825.1. Taxonomy (NCBI): domain Eukaryota; kingdom Fungi; phylum Ascomycota; class Eurotiomycetes; order Chaetothyriales; family Herpotrichiellaceae; genus Fonsecaea; species Fonsecaea pugnacius. Next base: position 129,861 of record WJFF01000019.1, on the reverse strand, counting down.
CGTCAAGTGCCGTCACGCGCGGTGGTACTCAAACAGGACTTGAGATAGTCAATCCGATCAATTGAGCTCTAAATTTCCGCATGTCTCTTTCGTATATTCTCTGTTTAGCATTGTGAGGGCTCGCTATCCCAGGCCAGGAACAACATATTCACCAGGAGTACATTTCGAAGCTCGTAGTTTGCCAGCCAAGTCAAGACATCTTGTCAGCCCACTGCCAGTATCTTAGGAGCTTGTGCTCATTTGTTACAAGCTCATCCTAGAATCCCTCAGTGTTCAGCGAGCAAACACATACACCAGACCTGATAGGTGCAGAAAAAACGCCCCTCACTCCTGCTGGCTAAAACGCCGCTTCATGAAGTCGGTGAGAATGTGCGAATCAGGTCTTCCTCATCATAAAGGCTCCTTCTAGTCTATTCAATCTTCCAGAGCTGCACCAGATTTTGTTCGCCCTCGTCGCCGCATTCTTGATCGAGAAGGATGAAAAGAAACATACCTTGGCATGGATGCAGCATTTTTCTACCGGAGTAGGAATCCGAGTCGAGTCCACTGAGCACGCAGAAGGTAACTCGATCGACAGCTCAGACATTACAGCTAATCGAATGGCCACGAATGTCTTGCGTACAGCACGATTGCAGCACAATACAAACACCGACAATTTGAAGTCAATGGTGATTCACAAATGCGTGTTCGCGCCAGAGCTACGACACTTCCAGATGGTTTGCAAGCAACCTCTACGGAAATTACTAGCGACTGACAAGCTACAGCAAGAATGCCAGTGCCCCCGTGGCATATGCCTCGGTCCCGACCGAAAGGGTGGGCTGTATCACAGGCGCGAAGTAGGAGCTGTGATTACCTAGTATTTGCGTCAGAAAGGGTCAGAGGTTTTGGGTCAGGGGTTGACTGGGATGTACCAGGAACGTCTTCCAATTTTCCATTCTGCACTGCATCATCCCACTGTTGAGCATCGATACCACCATAGTTCCAGAAAACGCTTGGAATCGACAGAGGAGATGTTAGGTTGGCGAAATCTTCGCTGCCGGTAGAGATGGTCGCATCTGTGCCAAACTCGCCGCGAAAGTGGTCCTTCATGGCTTCCGAGACAATGTTAGTGGCGGCCTCGTCGTTATAGAGCAATGGAAATGATCCAATGTGCTCAATGCGCGGCGGCTTTGGGCTCCCAAAAGCTCTGCACTCGGCGTCGACGATGCGCTTGACGGCTTCTATCACTTTATGCCTGGTCTGGGAACTGAAAGTCCGGATGTTGATTTGCAGTTCAGCCTCGTCACTGATGATATTCGCCGCCGACCCTGCATGCAGGGAACCGACTGTGACCACCACGGTTTCACGCGGATCGGTCTCGCGGCTTACGATTGTTTGAAGCTTCATCACTGTGCTGCTCGCCAAAACCACAGGGTCAACGGCATGGTGTGGGCGGCTTCCATGGCCACCACGGCCATAGAGAGTCACCAGGAAGCTGTCGGCTGCACTGCCCATGACTCCGCTGCGAGTCTTGATCATACCCGTTCTCATTGGCATTACATGCCCACCCAAAGCCACGTGTGGTATTGGGATATTGTGTCGATTGACGTCAAACAGACCGTCATCGACCATGGCCTGCGCACCAGCGCCTCGTTCCTCGTTGGGTTGGAATAGCGCAATAACGGTACCACCCCAAGCGTGGCGGCTCTGATGGAGAAGTTCCGAGGCGGCAAGCAGAGCTGCCATGTGCAGGTCGTGGCCGCAGGCATGCATGACAGGCTTAACAACATTGTCGGAGAGGTCCAGAACTGTCTTGGAACTCGCAAATTCAAGACCCGTCCGCTCTAGAACAGGTAGAGCGTCCAGCTCTGCCCGCAGAAGAACAGTCTTGCCTGGCCCGTTCTCGAGGACGCCGACAACACCGTGGCCGCCGATGCGCATGCGTACGTCAAATCCATCCCATTGTCTAAGGTGGGCTGCGACAACCTCCGCAGTCTTCTCTTCTTGAAGTGACAGCTCGGGATTTGCATGAAGTGTCCGGTACAGGTCTTGGTACCGGTCCAAGTCGGGGAGGTGTTGGGCGATCAACTTGGAAATCCTTGAGGGTTCTGCGTTCTGCTGCTCCGCCATATTTCGTGTACGTGAGACCAAGGAGACGAAGCGGAGTAGCTTGGGAGCTTCACTGGGCGCTGGGGGGCCTTTTGACGCAGGATTATTGTTGACCTGGGAGTAATGGAGTTACGGACTATCGAGGAACAAGGTTGTTGCAAAGGTTAAAGAACCTTTGGTTACCCACACCGTTACCACTAATCCAGAATAGGAAGGATGTCTTTTCACAACGTTACACAGACTTTGCCAAGACATGTGACTCCCTCTGCTTGCCCTGTGCAACATTGAGTTCAATTCAGACTGCGACATGACATGCATTGTTCGTCGAGAATGAGATGACCATTGCCAGACTCCTGCAGACTCGAGTTCATACAGCACCGCAGTTTGATCCCTAGTCGTCACTCTCTGAACATGGCCGATTCTCTCACCTATCCCAAGACCAAGAGTACCACGGTCAATCGCTACCACACCAGAGGTAAGGTCACTACACTCGTGAAAAAGATTGACGCTTGGGCGGGCACTGATCCATGTCTATTTTTGCGCAGCGACATACGATGTCCAGGCCATCCACTCCATCGTCAACGACAGCTCGGTGCTCCATGTCTCCTTCGCTCCCGACGCTGAAGATCCATTCCCGGCCATTCTGCCCATGATCGGGACCATGGGGTCCTACGACTACCCGAGCGCCGGGCTCGACGAACCCCTAGACTGCTACCTGCACGGCTACGTCAGCTCGCGCATCATGAGGCTGGCGACGTCCTCGCCCCAGGGTCTCCCCGTCAGCATCGCGGCCACAAAGGTCGACGGACTGGTCCTGGCCCTGACCCCCAACGCACACAGCTACAACTACCGCAGCGCGATCCTGCATGGCTACGCCAGGATTGTGGAGTCGGCGGAAGAGAAAGTCTGGGCCATGGAACTCATCACCAACTCGGTCGTCCCCGACCGCTGGAGGCACTCTCGCGTGCCACCGGACAGCGCGGAGATGCAGTCGACGAAAATCCTCAAGGTCAAGGTCACCGCGGCGAGCGGCAAGACCAGGGAGGGCGGACCGCACGACGAGGCAAAGGACACGACTCGTGAGGACGTGACGGGGACAACCTGGGTGGGCGTGGTTCCCGTGGTGGAGAAGTTTTGCGAACCGATAGCAGGCCCGGAGAACAAGGTCGCCGAGCTCCCCAAGTACATTGCCGACTACGTCGGGGAGGCTAATGCGAAGGCTGAGGCGTACGCGTTGAATGCAGCTCGGCTGCCTTGAAAAGGCGAGTCCGCAATCATCGGAAGAGCCGGCCATTCGTAACGTGTAACGTTGAACGTTTTGGCCGTGGGAGAGTCCCTGCGACCGTGACCTTTGATGATAGAAAGAAATACAAGAAACCCGAGTGCGTTAGGATTTCACATATTGTTTTATTACCTGACAACTCAATTTCACGCACCAGTAGACGGAATTGATACTGAGGATGACATTCATCGCCTTTCAACTCCAATTATTGTGTAGACTAGAAAATCCCCTACGAACTAATCTCCCATCTCCCATCGCCCTTCTCTTCCCCCCGTTCCGCTCTACTCATTTTCATAAATCACCACAATCGCCATAATCACCCACAATTCACTTCTCACAAAAAAATCTCAAGACTCTTCCGGATACCCCAACCGATCAGCAGCCTGCCACGCCCGACTACCTCGGTACGCCGCGCGGACGGGGGTCAGGATCTGATTGAGCGCGCCGGCGACCGCGGCGACGATGTCGTCCGCGCAGAGGGTCTCGGCGGCCAGGTCGTGCATGATCTGTTCAAAGGTGGTGTAGTGTCGATGATCTTCACCGTCCCCGTGGCGGTGGCCGTGACTCTCTTGGTCGGGCTCGGGTCTGGGGGGGAAGGTGAAGACTGTGCCGGCCGGGGAGGAGGGGGTCCAGAAGGGGTGGGAGAGGGAGAGGGTTGGTCGTATAACGCCGTGAGCAGCATCATCACTAATGGTAGTAGTAGTAGGAAGATGAGGAGGAGGATCTCCGACACGCTCTGCAGAACCAGTATCCCCCACCCAACGCTCCATCTGCAACTGGCTCAACGGGATGAGGACGTCCCTCAGCGTGGCCAGGACGCCGTTCCGGGAGACTTCGTCGCTCGACAAGTACCCCGCCCGCACTTTTTCTTCGACCGTCGCGGCGTCGTCGAGGAACATGATCTTGGTGTGCGGAGGGTGCGACGAGGACATTTTGTCCCCGTACAGGTTCGGGAGCATCGGGTTCATCAGGTGTGCGCGGTTTCGGTACCCGAGCTGGGGGAGGAAGCGTTCAGCGAACTCGAAGATGCCGCGCTGTTGTTTGACAAATGGAAATCCGGGTCAATATGTCAGCGTCAGACTCGGTATCAAAGAGAGGGAATTCCATTGTATCATGGACTGTCTTCTGGGCAGGGAGGATGAACGTAGTCCGTTACCTGATCTGTGCCACCGAATTGAAAGTCAATGTCCAAATGCTCCTCAGCCAGTGTCTGTAGACCCGGACATAGCATGGGCGCCAGCATGTCCGGGTTGTAGCTCCGGTCCCAGGCATCCCTCACTGCCTGCTGCGGCACGAGGGTACAGAGTCTGCACTGGTCGAAGAAGAACCTCGGGTTGATCTGGTACGAAGATTCGGTGATGAACTTGATGTTCTTGGAAGGGATGCCCAGGGCCTCTAGCGCGGCTTCGACCGTGAAACGGTAGTAGTGCATGCGTTGGACCACCTGTTCCATGGGATACTTGACATTGTCGAGGAAAGAGTAGACGTCGAGAAGAACCACGATGATCTTCGTCTCGGGTCAGAGCTCACCGTCGAAACCTCGTGGGGATGGAGTTCTAACCTCGACCCCTGCACGCAAGAAATCTGCAAATTTCAAGAGTGGAATTAGGTATCCGATGTGTGCTAGAGAAGGTATCTGGTCAGTCGTCTCGTCTTCGATGTCGCTGCTGTTTGCATAGACTCACGCTTCCCTGTAGGTGAGGTGACTGTTCTCTCAATAAATCAGGATGTCTTCGACAACAAACCGGGTCGAGATACTAACCCCATAGACCAACTGGCTTTTTACCCTCCCTCGCAAGAGCTGTGTGGATGACGTCGGCACCATGGAAGTTCTCTTCTGGGATTCTTCTTGTGATCAACTGGAAGTTTTCGTCAAGCTGTCGACGACTTGCCATCTTTCACGGCTGCAAACGGCAAAGGCTGGCGAAGAGCGGTCAAGGGATGGAGAATCTGCTTCGTTAGGTGCGAGCTCGACGAGACGGTCTATCTCTGTAAGCTTTGAAATCTGTCTCTTTATTCAATATCCCACTCGCCGGGAGTTACCCTGGCTCGACCACCACTCTTTCGCAACAATGCATCTGGCGAACAGGGCGACGAATGCAATAACGTGCTCAAACGGAAGAGGATAGGTGGAAGCGTCCGAACGCCTTGCTCAAGGTAATGTGTAACTCTCACGGCTGTAAGGGTATCTGTAGAGCAACAAGGTGGAGATTCGTCCTGGGTGCAAGGCTAGAGAGTACGGTCCGTGGTGGCTTGGTGTCCTCCGTATCTGCATCATATCCGCACTTAAGCGCTCTGGGGAGAAGGGACCATACGAACTGGTTGGTACTCCTAGTCCCAGATAGAGAACATGCTGTGTGACAAAGAGAAACAGCCCACAAATGTTAGAGGTTGGAAGTCAACCTGGAAGACCGATGGCTCGATCTCGGCCTGTCTGCAGATGGACGCTATGAGTCTCACTGGTTCTGCCATGTCGGCGCCTCACTATCAATGTCCAGGGAGGCATCGCTGAAATCCTCCAGGATGGCTGCACAAAGCTTCCTGTAAACAGCAATGTCCCATACTATGGGCTCCCTTTTCTTCAGCATCAGGCCCTGTTGTGGAATAGCATCGCCGTGTTTGATACGACGCCGTGTTCGGGTCTCCAGCTGTCGAGCATACTGCTCTGCCCAAGCCTGCATGGTTGCATTGTCACACCAAGAATCGTTCAGCGGCCCACCGACAACAGTAATGACCGCTTTGGTAGCAACCGGCAGGAGGTTGAACGGCTGCAGCAAGAGGACGCAATTGAGTGGGCCTCTTTCAAGATCATCCTCATTGACATGCAGAGGCGGCTTCATACGTGGCATGGTGCCATCGCATCGGACGTCTACTCGAGGTATGCGAGCCACTCTCCCGAGTGACTTGCAGAGCGAAACCAAGCCATCCCACAGTTCGGGAACACTTTCGGGGTATTGGAAGGGGTTGATGTCGAACTGGAGCCGGGTTTTGGCAAGGTCCACGCCGTGCAAGCACGGCACGTTGGCTTCGATGTGCCCCGTGTCGTGAACGGCGGAGAAACATATTTCTCGGTTGTACAGCAGTTCTCGAACCTCGCGGTGTACTTGGTGGTTACACAGCATGATCCGCATTGGGCAGCAATGCTGACTGTCTTGAGGGGTAAACTGGACATCACGGTAGCCTCGGCCTGGAGCAAGAAGTGCGTGGGAATATATCACGTTGCGTATTTCGGTAGGTAGCTGGAGAAAGCGCGCAGCTCTGGGCTGAGGTGATGTATCGTTGTACTGTCCCATGGTGGTGTCACTGGGTGCTCATCATGGGCACTGCAGATGCATCGTCGCCTTTCGGGCGTCTTGAGGTGGAGCTGCACACATATGACATCTGTCTCTGATGTTGTTTTTTGTTGCCCAGAGGACATAGAAGCAGAAAGGGTCGGACAGGGCCTTATGGACAGTAAGTAGTAGGGGCCTACCTTGTATCCATGATGGAGGTGTAGAGAACTGGTGGGGCTGTTGGGCGCACACGGTGACATTTTATTGGTGCGGATTATTTACCTGCAGCTGCCAAGACTGCCAAGGATTGTAATGACGGCGGTAACTGGTCAGCAATAATTCTGAACAGATGTCGTGAGACGTCGCCTAGTCGCCTCGGAACGTGTTCGTCTTGAAGCATGTGCTTCTTATTGAGTGCGGGGAGGTAGATGCAAAAGGAGACTCTGTAACTTTGTCGACGGCAAGCCTCAGTACGTCTTCGGGTCTACGGAGCAAGTGGCCCTATTTCTGGCACCACTTCCAAGAGAAGGGGAGAGGGAGAGGGGGAAGTATTGATCAGCAACCAGAACAGGCATGTTGATGCTTGCTATGTTTTTCTATCTCTCCATTCATGGCGGTACTGTCAAGGATGTTGCCCTGTATGCGCCTCAGAGAGGACTGTCATGCCATCAGACACGACACATGTGGTTCGATACCCTCTATTCCATCCACCTCTCCCGCAGGGCATGCTCGGGTCTGAGAAAGTACGAAATGTAATACCGATCAGCCGCCCCATCTCCAACCTGAGTCACACGGTGTCTGGGAGAATGCAGTTGATGTTGCGACAGTCGCTGCAGCGAGTCTGCCACATTGAAGAGGGCACAGTCCGGCATGGGAGCTGGGAATGTCCATCCACCACCTCCCGGTTGCTCCGCTTCGAGACCCCATCGATCGTAGAACAACATGGTCAACGTGCCACTGTCGGTGTGCACATTGTCTCCAACTTGGCTAAGTTTGTCCAGTGTAGGCTCTGATATGAGCTTCAAGCCTGAGTCGCTGGTTTCTCCTTGGCGGTGGTTCGATTCAAATCTCTCGTCGTCCAGCAACCCCAGAGCATCGGAGAAGGACGACAACACCACGAGGCATGTCGAGTGACAGAGCCTGGAGAAACTGTCCACAAGGCCATGGTCTTCTTCCATCAGTGCAGGAAGCGGACAGGTCTTCTGGATGACTTCGTCGTAAGCCATCTGGAGAATTGGTCAACTCTCAACCTTCTAGACAGAATGTAGGTTGGCATAGCTACCTCAAGAGTTTCGTCGCAGCTGCTCGTTTTGTAACTAGGATAGATCAGTCGATCGTCCTGCCGCTGAAGCCTCTGTTCAGCACTTACCCACGGTCTTGCGATGGATTCTGCCCAACTCTGTAGAGTTTCATTTTCTCCTCGCTTGGCAGGTGAAAGAAGTCGCTTGAGATGCGGTAGACGTCTGGTAACATCCCAGCGATCTGCCTCCCAGTGGGGTCATTTTGAAGGTTGAGGTAGAAGAAACCAGAGGATCGCGCAGAATTGAACAATTTTTCCAGCTCAGTCGTCTCGTGCGCGCGTAAGCCTGCCAGGTCTATGACCTCAAGTTGGGAAATCCTGGTAGGCACGTCGCTCATTCTGGATCCTGTGATTTGGAATGGGAGTTTCCTTGTATAGATCAAGAGATGGAAGGAAAAGCATTGACTGTCGCTGAGCCGGAAGGAATGACGGGGATTTGAGCGATCACCTACATAGCCTTCCTGGATGATTTCGACCTCACCACCTGTTACCATCAAACCAATTGCGGCTTGTGGAGAAACCAGGATATCTCTCGTGCCTCCAATAGATTTCTGCCACAGCAGTTTTGGTAATTTTTAGTAGGGCGCTCTGATCTGCAGATTCGGGCTGTCTGTACGTGACACATTGTCTTCAGGTCTAGATGTTCAGGCGCTGCCATCTTCGGAAGGACAGCGGCTAAAATAATGCCGTGTCTCTAAAGTCTGCAACCATCATGTCATGACATGTCAGTATGAGTCACTGTTCAACTTCTGACTTGAGTGCTCTTGAGAAGCATCAGCAGGTCGGAGCTGCAGAGGAGCAAAACGAGCTTCTTTTTCGCTTGCCAGCTTGAGGCCATGTGAAAATCAAGACTGGAGCATCTTCTCACCCGAAGATTACATGCAGTGCACCAGCAACGTGGGGGAAGGTGTTGCACAGAACTTGCTCATCTGTGTCCGGCCACACATCGTCTCATGTAAGAGATTCCGGGGTAATTGAGGTAATGCAAGGATTGCGAGGTCCTCCCAGTCAAAACGAACGAAGTGGTAGTGTCAGATCTGCAAGTCGCCAAAGTGGGAACAAGGCGATATCAACCCTGTACGGTTCTTTGGTTGCATGGCTGGTTGCACAACGAGCCTCTGTCATGCGAACTTCCCTTCTCTTTGCACCAACACCTTGTTCCATGGGGCTTTTGCTCCCGTTACACTGACTTGACCGACTGACGTGGCACCTGCAGAGGACAAATTCGCGCCGACTCGAGGAGAGAATCCGGATTTTTGCCCAGCCATTTCACCGGGCTGTTGGTGATCGCTTCAATGGACAAGTTCCATGACTTCCGAAGCAGAGGCTGAGGGAGACAACCAGGGCGAGGCTCGACCTCCGGGTGGGTACAGGCGATCTCAGTCCAGATTCTAGAAAGGCCTGTGCAAAGCCATCCTTTGCTATCGGTCGTTCTGAGAACGCTTTGAGCCTCATATTCTTTCCCGCATATATCGTTCTACTTGGTCTGATCTTGCTCATCCAAGTAGCCGATGGAACAGCCCACACATATGTGGATATTGGGATTCGGAATCACCTTGATACTGCTGGCTTATCTCTATTATATCGCAAAATTTTCAGTCGTCCATGTTGAACCGTATCCGCGATCATTCGATGGCGCTTCAACATCACACGTTCTCGCTCTTCGGGCTATGAAACGTCTGTACCATCAGCTACACCACCCTGAAGAGTTTTCTCACGTTAGACCGTTGGCACGTCAGTGCTTGGAGTCGCTTCTCGCTCACACGAATCGTTTGGCTGGCCAGCACTGGGACCAAAGTCGAACTCACAAAGCAAACAGCAGCATTTATTGCCTTCTGGAGTTCTCAAGGGAAGACTTACAAAGTTTCTTGGAGGCAACAAACACCGAGGTCCAAGATGAGTGGGAGAGATATGTCCATGGAAGGAAAGCAGGGCATCCACGAGAGTTATTCCAGACCGCGGACGAGGCAACCCGGTGGATCGAACGGATCAGCCCTGTAAAGCTTGTTGATGGAGCATGGCTTGGTCATCTTCGGCTCAGCCACTTGCCCTTCTCACTCCACTCAGTCCTCAAAGACCTCTGGCAAATCCTTTCGGAAGAGCTAGGTGATGGAGATTTGGCCAAGAACCATGTTCACGTCTTCAAGGAATTGCTTCGGAGCGTTGATTCCAAGCTTCCTGACGCCGACCACGAAGATTTCGTATCTTCCAAACACTCGACGGACGATTTGTCCATTTGGAACTCTGCACTTGCACAGCTGACCATCTCCCTGTTCCCCGAGGATTACATTCCCGAGATTCTCGGGTTTAATCTTCATTTCGAGCTTGTGACATTGGAGACGCTGAAAGCAACCAAAGAGCTGAAGGAAGTGGGCCTCGATCCATCCTACTTCTTGCTGCACGTATGCATCGACAACACTGACTCTGGTCATTCAGCCATTGCTTTCCGAGCAGTCTGCAATTTCATGGAACATATTCGTGAGACCGAAGGACTAGCGGCTGCTGGGCGCTTCTGGCAGCGTATCCAGAACGGCTTTTGCTTGTCGCAGTTCTCAACCAGGCTGGATGTTCCCATAGACACTTTCTCCCCAGGCGAGCGGGACGTAGGGATAGTCAGTCTTCTCACCAGCAAAGTCCGAGCCTCCAGAAAGGTCCATTGCAATAGCGCTGCACGCATCAAAGGCCAATTGATCGGGAGATGGCTGGACCCCGAAAAGTGGGACTCTCCGAACTGGCGAGTTGACTTTTTGGAGGCCTTTACTCAGGCTGAACAGTGGATATATCCAAGCGACAGCAGCCGTAGCGGATTCATCCAGCTCATTTCTCCCGGGGGCAAGATGTTTGGGTCATTCACTTTGGAAGAGCGAGAGGTTTTGAAAGAGTGGATTGACAAATTGCCGCCCGATGATGTTGCGAAGAGAGAACCCGTTTGGAATGAGTCACAATGGCCGTGTTCCCGACGACTGCATCCAGGAATAGATGTGGCATTGTCGGAGAAAACATGCTTGAACGACAGCATTGTCTATGAGAGGGTTATCCCCCTTTGGTTTGCAGCGTGCTGCCTGCTGGAGGGATTCGTGGCGATCCCAATAAAGGCTGCCACCCAGCTCTCATTGAGTGTTCTGAAAGTCCTGCGAGTTCAGAAAGGATTCCAAGACGACCTTGGCCATGATATCGCCCTGACAGATGCTGCGGCAGAGCGAGAGTCTTCCCATGATCTGGTCACTATAGGGCTCGCAATTGTGAGATCTGCCGGATTCGGTCCCGTGTCTTCTATCGGCGAGGTTCTTGAGACGTGGCCGCTAGATTTCTCGTCAAACATGCTTGAGCTGTCAAAGAGACCGGAAGAGAACAAAGCTATTCTCATTGGGATGGCCATGGCGTTTGCCGAGTTTCACACTCAAGTGAGTTCTTCTGGAATTCTGGACCGGGATTGCAGCGAGGCGCTCCGGATTATTGCTGAAGGCGAGATGCATCATCTGCGCTATTGCCGGCAACTTTTGGCAGAAGATGAAGGATGGAGATATCAGCTCGAGGCAAGCTATGACATGGCGCGCACAGAGATCCGCAGCAGCTTCAAGTAGCGTAGACGGGTGCAATTGGTAGCGCATCAGAAATACATATGATTGACTTGATTGAACGTTGCACTTAGACCTGGATGAAGTCAAGGTCAGATTGTACTCCGTAGTTGGACTTTCCTTATTGTCTCTAGCATAGAAAAGGCTCCACTCGTTAGATATATGCCAAGACGCTAGTAGTCTCGTAGTTATATTAGTGCTTCTCTACATTAAAGCAGCGGTACTTAGCCTGACTTGCTGAGTCATGAAGTGGTGGACGGCAGATGCGGCCGCCCGATAGCCTCTCATTGGTCAGTTCTCTTCTCCGCCCGCTCCGCCATTCGGCACAGTCATCTCGACAAAAAACCTTCGTAACGCCAAAGAAGCCACTTTTGCCATTGGCATCAACCCCTTCCCTTTACAGGAAACCTCTGTCTTGTCCACCCGTCTCAGAAGATACCGGGGTCCTCTATTCTGCAGGGTCTCGATCTCCTGAAGGATCTGGCTTGAATGGCGTCTTCTGGTGACAAGCCAAAACCTGAACCCCGCCCGAAACCGCCACTGGTCTTCCGCAAGCATATTCTCCCAACTTGGCGCGCCACAGCCGCACCTCCGAAAGGCTCGCAGGTAGGTATCTACCCTGTCCTGTGAGCGAAGTGGGAAGCTTCATTTCGTCTCAATCCTAACCGAGCAACCCAGAAATCTCGTGTCCCAACCCAGAAAAGGGCCCCAAAGCGGCGTAAGCCAAAGAAACCCACGATTTCAGGATCGGATCTCAATAGGAAGTCGCCTGCGTCCGTGGAAACACAAAGGCAGACCCCGCCAATCCGGGAGATCAGCGAAGTCCTGGATCCCTTCTGCAAGTTACCGGTGGATGTGTCTGTAGACGGTCGTCGACTACTTCATTTCTGTCTGTTGACCCGGTCCTAGCCCTTTGCAAGTACTCGCTATAGGACGCTGCCAAGTCTAACAAGTTATTACTAGACGTCACTACGGTTTCCAGCACTATTTACGGAACCAATCGCAACCCGGATTTCAGTCCAGTTCGAGATATTAGCTTCGTCGCGGCGTTGACATCCCCTTACACCTTGCAGTGGATGGTTATCTCGGCCGAGGCTTTGCTCACGCGCTACAGAGGCGGACCTGAACCACTGTCTCTATTTCGTCGGAAGGCTATTGCGTACCTTTCGCTCAAAAAATACCTCGAAAACTTCTCGAGGGAAAAGGTGAACGATGGATTCGTCAATGGCCTCATTATGGCTATTATTGCAGAGTCACGGATGGCAGGCCCGGAGGCCTCGAATGTACACCTCAAAGCCTATGAAGCTGTCATGAAGACAGGGGGCGGCCTGAGGAAAGTGGTCGCTGCTTCCCCAAGGCCATTCGATCAGATGAGCAATTTTATGCCCTATCTGATATGTCCGCCCCTGCCGGCTGCTATGGTCTTTTCCGAAGAGTTCGAAGACCAAGCGATGGACCTCCTCCGGACCATTGTAAAAGGGGAGAATTTGGTTGATCCCGCCGACTTGGTCTTCAAAGCGTCCCACGTAATCGCACGACCCCAAGTCTTGTTCTTCTCTTTACAAGGATCGCTACCGAAGCAAATTCGCCGTCTACTATTGTACAGCGTGATTGCACCGTACCTGCTGCTTGACAACTGGGAACAGCGCCTTTACGCCCAGAAATCGGCCCACTTCATTTCTCTCTTTCTGCTGGTATCGACTTTTTGGGGGCAGCGGCATGATGAGAAATCCCAGATGGCATTCATCGGCGGCTTGTACCGTGTCTTTATGAACAGCGCCACTCCCACCAAGACGGGTCTCCGCTTGTTGACCATTGAAGGATTCTTTTGGGTTGTGGTCAAGGCGTGCTTTGACGTGCAAACCAATGTGAGTGACAGGGAAGTGGCGTTGAAGAACTACATCAACTTTCTGGCCGACGCTATCTCTGCCCTGAAGCTTTTCAGGGTCAGTTGTGACGACGTCAGGAAAAAGATGAACGATTACCTCTACCAGTGCCTCACGGATGAAAACGAGTCACCAGGCTGAAGAACTGCTCGACAATCAAGCAATGTGTCACTATCAGGCTTGTTTAGTAATCTGTGATCACTTCGATTCGCCAGTATCCACAACAGTCAGCATGGCAATTTCTGCTCACAGCATGGCCACTTCTACCGAGGTCTACTCCGGACGACGATGCAAAGTCACGCAGTGAGCAGACAGTCTTGTAAAGCACTCTTTGGCTCGACCCATTCGTGCTTACTTGGCGAGGTAGGGAGAAACGACCTCGATCATTGTCAGAGGGATCTGCCTGGAGCCCACAGTTGCGAGGTCCACCACCGCATCAACTGCGGTACACCTGCAGTGAAAGGATAGTATAGCACCTCTTAGCGACTGAAGGACACGAAATCAGCCGTGCCAGTGTGTTCCAATATTGTCAGCAATCCAAGAGAGGGATGCACTGGGCTCACATCATGTCAATGGCCATCTCACTACGAGCGCAGGATATTGAAAGGATAACTACAAGAACCAGTGGTTTGAAGACCACAAGCTGTCTGCCACGTTCAGTTGACGAATATGGGAGAGGTCTTGATTCCTCATGAACGCTATATGATAAGAGCAACGATTCCAGGCACTCCGCGAGGACAGATCGTCCGAGCTTGGTGGCAGTCAAAGACTCGGTGTCAAACACAAAGCTACAACGGCTTTCGGGCCTGGTTATATCGCGGGTTGGAACCGCCACATATTTTCTCAAGAGATGGATGCGTTTCCTTGGTCGAAGCGATCAATGAGTTGAGGAAAACCCTCCGTTACTACATGTCTAGCGACGTGTCCTCAAAGCTCGAAGTCCCTGGAAACCGATCGTCTATCTTCACTAGAATGATCCCTGTACAGCAATCTCTAGTCATACGGCATTCAGACGAGTGGTGTACGGCTATTGTACCGTCGAACGAACGAGGTTGCTACCATCGACGAACCAAGATCCCTCATCCACTGACCATTTGTGGTCGGTACAAGCATGGATCCTGCTAGCAAAGGAATGGGAATTGCGTCTTCTGGATGTTCAACGAAAGCGGTTAGCCGTTGATAATTCTGCTGTTGGATGAAGCTCGGCGACGGCTTCAGAGACATCCTGTCTGTCCCGGTTGTCAGAGAAACGAGCTCAACGAGCTCAACCGTTCACAAGAATATCAAAGCCCTGAAGCAGAAGGTTCGACGTATTTCATTTTCCTACAAGACCTCTCCTTTGGCAGAGAAAACCGTCCAGAAGCAGGAATGGCAACTTCATTCGGTGCGGCTCGAGGCCCGGACCTTTTCAGCGAAAGTGTGGATGTCTGCTAAGGCGACTCTGGCTGGATTGTAAGACTATACACAACTAGATGTAAGGCCGTGTGAATGGCACTCCTTTCCATCATTTACAGGCAGCAAGCGCCGCCTCAAAGCATCATTGTTCCTTTGAGCACTAGGGCTAAGTCGTTATGTTCCTATTGACGTGACGGTTAGTTCGAGGCAAACCATCCAAGTATCCTCCAACATTTCCATTCAATCGCAACATCAGATTCCGAGGGATGAAGAGCAAAGCCTTGAATGAAAAGGTACTTGAATACCTCTCATGTTAGACTCTGCCAACTTTGATATGTTTCTCGATGCAATAGCCCCACTTACCCCATTGAGGCAGTAGTGGGAACACTTTAACACGGCACTAGTCTAAACCTATAAACCCCGAGGGCCCCGGCTAAGTTTCCTTGCGCTCACAATTTTTTGAACATTTTCGTGGTGACTTTGGTGGAACAACTTGTGGGTGTCCGGACCTCGATCGCCAATCTAGAGAGCCAACAGTCCTCGTGTCTTGTGTACCTGACTCAACCACGCAAAACATGGCGGAGAAGAAGAGAAAAGCAAGCTCCATCGAGGGCGAAAGGCCGTCCAAGAAACCCCAGACCAGCACCATCAAGGTCGTCCATCTGAGCGGCCCGGACGTCGCCAAACCTCTGGTCGGTACGCAATTGTGAAAAAGACCACGGTCCTCCGACACTCCCAATCTTTTTTTTTTTTTTTTGGTTGTTGTTGGGTGGATCTAGCTGACGATAAGTGTGTTCCAGCTTCGGCGCCCGGCGTAACACTTCCCTTGGACCTCAGCTTTGACGGGTTTTCGAAAAGGGAGCTGTCCGGGAAGTCCAGCCTTCTCCTACAGTCCTCGGAGCACCCTACCATTGACTACGTCGCGACCGAGAGCAGCACGACCGATGCGGCCGAAAAGCACGTCAGGCACTTCATCGCCGTCTTCGACCCCGCGTCCAACAAGCTCAAAGTGGTGGAAGCGAAAAAGGTGACGGTGAGGAGCACGGTGCGCCAGCTGGACAGGGAGAGCGATGATGAGGAAGCCGCCGACGGAGAGACCAGGCCGCAGGCGACGCCGTCCCGCGCGGCGTTGACGCAGGCGTTCGGGACGAAAAAGTCAAAGAGAGCCGTGGCCTCGACGGCCGAGAATCGCCTGCTGGCCCGTGACGGGGAGAACGGAGACGACGCCATGTCGCATGCCATCCTCTCGTCAATCAAGGAGGACGACGAGGACGACCCGACCGTCGCGCTCGACACAGGAGCTTCTTCTCGAGCAAACAAGCCCCTCCCACAAGCAAACCTAGACACAACCGACATCACCCAAGTGTACGACCTCTCCTCGCTCGTCTTCCCGGGGCCTTACCGCACGGCACTCTCCCAAATGCCCATCGCGTACTGGAAAGAATGCGCCAAGAACAAGAAAGCCGTGTCGACGCACCTGCGGTTCGTGGCCACTCGGATCGGGTACCTGAGCCAACGACACCTCAAGCAGCCTGACCACCCGGACGTGCTGCTCCGGCTGCAGATCCTGCGGTACATCCAGCTCCTGGTGGAGATCCACAAGTACGTGTCGCACCTGCCGGCGCGGCGACCGATGGCTCCACCGGAGGAGTGGCCCCGGGGCACGACGACGGACAGCTCGCTGTCAACGGCGTTCAAGGGCCGGCTGGTGGCGCACTTCTTCCCCAACCGCACGCCCAGCGCCTTCAACAAGACGCTCCTCACGGCCACCATCCTCGCGCTGACCCTGCACGTGCCCCCGCCCAACTTCACGCCCGGCGAGACCCCGCGCCTGCTCTTCACCGAGCCCACCGACATCACCCTCGACCTGGCCATGCCCCCCGCCGAGGTCCACAAGCTCTACCGCGAACTGGGCTGCAAGCTGGAATCCATGTCCGACGCCGAACTGCAGCGCCACGGCTGGGACAAGGTCTCTGCGGCCTCTACACAGAGAGGTGGTGCTGGTGATGTCGACGACACCGGCAAGCCCGTCAAGCTGCCCAAACCCAAATTCGCCAAACTGCGCTTCCCCGTCGAATTCCCCCGCGTCAGCGCCGGACGGCCGATCAGGAGGTAGAAGTAAGGAAGACTTGTGTTGATTGTATCTGGTAGCTGATTGTCTTGCTCTTGCGCGCGAGATCTCAGGAACGTTGCTT
>WJFF01000019.1:86790-102111 GCA_011800825.1 Fonsecaea pugnacius | reverse complement strand
CCATCCCTCGGCCTCCAAGTTGGGTGATCGGATGCCGAAGCTTAACAAGAATCCAATAAATGAAATGCCGCCAAAGACGCCGAATGCTAGGGCTTCTCCCTTGGGACGGACTCGAGTGGCAAGTGAGAAGAGACTGCCCGAGACAAATGGGCCGACCGCTCGGCCTGCAGCTGAGAGGGTCTGTGCAAGGCCATTGAGAGTCCCCAGGACAGAGTGATTAGGCGCCGAGTTGGTGATCTGCGCATATAGTCAGTAGGATTATTCACCGCCGCCGGGCAAAAAGACTCACCAATAACAGAGCACTAGTTAGACCACCTACCGCCGCAACAGTTTTGATAAGAAGGACAGTGCAAATCTCTAGCCATAACCAGACCGCGCCATGTGTACCCATATTTCCGTCAGCATCGTCTTTGTAACCCACCCAAGGCATCAAGATGTAGGCAATCACAAATCCAGCTAAACCAATTCTATAAGCCCATCTATTCCCCATCATATCGCGCAGTTTTCCGAAAACACCAATCTGGAACAGAATGGTCACTACTCCGGCAAAGGCGAGCGACAGGCCGATCTCTTCTGGGTCAAGGTTTCGGCCAGTGGGTGGTGCGGCTTGGGCGAAAATGGGATAGAGCGAGTTAAAGGAAATGTTGGCTAGTTGGAAAATGAGGTATGTCACAAGGAGGAGGATGGTATCTCGGTTGAGCACATCTTTCTTCTTCAATTCTTCCGAGGCAGGGAAGAACACGGGGTGCTCTGTCCCGCCATCGGTGTCTTCGTCGTCTGAAACCTCTGCAAGACCATTCGGATGGACTGGTGTATGATGGCTTTTTCCTTTTCGGCGGAGGTAATGAGGTCTGCTGGAGGAGGTGAACTGCCAAAGCCATGAAAACAGGTTGCGTACCCTGGATCCAAGAGGCTGGAGATACTGTGCCTCTTCTAAGCTTTCTTCGAGGAATAGCGATGTCAAGATGAAGTCTACCAAGAGGATTGCTGCCGATAAGAGGTTCGGTGGCAGGTAAGGGTACGGATTGGGCTTCGATGTGTCGAAAGGATTCCTGGGAAACACCAACACGCCGCCGATGATGGGGCCGGTGATGCCTCCAAGGCCATAGATGACAGGGAGATAGGTGAAAGCCCGCGATTGATTGCTTCGGTCGGTAATCTCACCAAGGCAGGTAGAGACAACACCTTGGTTCCCATTCAACAGACCCATGAACGCTTGAACCGCAATGGCTTGTGGTAGCGTCTTCACAAAACCAAACGCCACGAAGCAGGCGGCCGTAAATATTGTGCCCATCAATATTACTGGTTTTCTTCCAATGTGATCCGACAGCCATCCCCAGAAGAAATTTGTCGCCAGCTGCGCAAGCGCAAAGGCAGAAGCGATTGTCCCAACATATATGCCCACTTGTCCTTGTTTCACTTCGGGGAACGTCGACGCCATTGCAGGCAGGTAGGGGCTGATGGAATTGAGTGCTGTCTGTTCGCACAGAGCTATAACGGCGAGGATAGCCATCTGTTTCTTTGGCAGCGGAGAGCTGTGTTGGTGGTTGTCGTCACCATTGTGCAGGTCGTGGCTGGAGGAGTTGGAGGAATCAGACAGCGGTCGCCCACGAGACTTGGGAGGCGATATGCCGCCAAATGTCTGATAGTGAGGAGTTGAAGACTTGCGACGAAGGAGAGGCCCATGATCTGAGGGCTTCATGGCTGTAGATCAAGCATTCATCAGGATGGAGGAGGGTTGCCTGTGGCGGGGCGCAAGCCTAAGAGGGCAACCTTAGAAGGACGAGGTATAGATGAAAGTTGAGCGTCGAGCACAAAATACGGCAGTCAGCGTGCAACAATCTTCATGACAATAATGGACCAAGATCTGAGAGCCAAAATAGACTTCTATAGAAGCTGGCGACTTGGGCGGCTTGTGAGAAAGTCTTGACTTTTTGGCGTAGAGACATGGGGAACTTGCATGGGAAAGAGAGACTGCGCCCCGGGGCCAATGCGGGCTTCGAGTTCAAATGACGTATATACATGGGCAAGCAGCGAGGCCAGAAAAGGCAAATGACGAATGACGAATGAGAATGACGCTATTACATATCAGTATTAGTCGCCAATAGTAATACACCCGCTGGCGAATGAGGAGGTACTCTGTACTACTACTATGACTACTAGGTACATCTCTAGATACTACAAGTAGGTAGCTATATAGATACCCAGCAAACTCGTATCTGGTACACAGTCCGACTGTCCCTTTCTTGACTCTATTATTGCAATAGAGCTATGACATACAGAGTATAATCATTTACCAAATAGCTTCGCCGCAGTCCTCGGGGACAAAATATAGCAAACGTACTGAGTCTGAGACCGACACAATCATTCTTATGGCTCAATCCGTTCCCGCCACAGCCACCTGCTCAACTTGCGACGTGACTGCTCCATTCTTAACTTCCCCTGCTTGACTCCCGTTCTTCACGGTGTTATAATGTTGAGTAAAGTCGTATCGAAGCGCCATAGGCGACCGCATAAACTCTCGCTGGGCTTCCACGTCGCCTTCGATATCCTTGAGCATCTTCAAAAACGAATCATTCTCGAGAGCTTTGTCCGGATCTTGATCATACAGTCGTTTGATGTTATCCGTTGAGATGGGATCCGTGACTGTCTGATAGCGCTGCCGCCGCATCTCGGAATACTTATCAAGTATACTTTCATCCGCTTTACCCTCATAAACGCCAATCATGCAGTCATATAAGCCACCGATATCCACAAGACCACCGGTGAGTCCGAGACCTCCAAAAGGGTTGCAGACTAGGGTAATGTGTGAGCCTCACTTTGCACGGTGGATCGTCCAACTTACTGTGTGCAGCATCTGCAGCGAGCATAAACCTGCCAACTCGCATCTTCTCCACCAAGCGCTGGTGAATCTTGTACGGGCTGATCGCTGCAAGGTCATACTGTCCTGGCTTGGGATGGCCGGGCAGCATGGCCTCGTATTTCATGGGTTGCCGCGCAATCAGTTCTTCTCGAGTGAGTCCAGAGATCTCTCCGTAGCTGACACGCCACCAGCCGCTGCCATCTGCATTTTTCGTGAGACGTGCGACCATATGCCAGTGCTCTGGGTGAATAAAGAAATTGGCATCGTCGTATCCAAATTTTTCAAAAGGGTACGCCACCTAAGCATCAAGATGAGAAAGAGCGATGAGAAGTGAACGCATTGGCTTGCTTACATTGGTCGCCACGATCTGTTTGTCCCAGGTATAACCAGGGAAATCCTTTGCACCGTACAGTTTTCTTCTGACTGTACTCGATGCACCATCGCAGCCCACGATGTAAGTTGCCTCAAGGCGTTTCGGGCCCTCAGGAGTCTCAACATCCACCCACGCCTTTTCATCATCCTGACCAATATCCACCACTTTGTGGTTGAAGAACACTTTCAGACTGGGCTGCTGGATGGCGTGCCTGTACAGCAATCGATCGAGTTGCGCCAATGGCAGACACGCCAACCGATCTGGGTCGTCGTGCATGAGGGTGTTGTCGAACCCGGCAAGATAAGTGCCGTCGAGTTTTCTCCAACATGTCTTTACCGGATCAAACCCTTCCTTTCGAATGTCATCAATGACTCCAGCACGCCGTAACTCATACGCGGCCGGAGGACCATAATACGCTGCGCGAGGAGAGTCGTCCAATTCACCAGCGGCTTCCAGAACATGGACAGTGACCCCTTTCTTCGCCAGCATCAGACCCAGAAGCAGGCCAGATGGTCCAGCACCGACGATGATTGTCCACGGCTTCTCTGAAGACGCCATTTCGGTATCGCTATATTGCAGGCGGCGAAGCCACGTGAAAGGGCTATACAACTCCAAGTGAAAGACAAGAAGCAGCAGGTGGACGATATCATGCTAGAAAGGTTTTTGTTATATTTTTTGGTTTTATATCTGGCAGGGATAGTGTCAAGCCCCGCGATCTTTCTCCATCCAATATCAGGAGATGCAACACCATCTTGAACCCACGTCCAAGATTATGGGGGGTTCTCCGGAGGTGGAGAGGGCACAGAGGGCCACGAGCAGCGCAGTGTGGGAATTAAACTGCCCACGGCTGCTTTCGCCTCGCCAGGAGAAGGTGGGGCAGTGGTTGGTGCGATTGTACGAGATACATCTGTAAGTCTCATAGGAACGAACTGGTAGGATCTTGGGCCTTGGTGCTTTCTCGGTAGTTGGTCCGCAGATTCGTGCCTTGGACTGAGGAGAGGGGAATGAAAGCAAGACGAGTTGATAGAATATAGCGAGGTGTAGGTATCTTGAATGAGTGCAACCACACAATCCTCGCCCTACTCCAACAGTTAGCCTTGTGAAATCTTTCCCCTAAAATCAAGGGCAGCCACCCTCGTAGCCCCGCATTTGGACCGCGTCCAGGGCGATCAGAGGTCAGTCAATCCGGGCGTCGATAGGGACGTCCAGCCTCTGTGTGATCAGTCACAGCTTGACAGACGAGAGCTTAGTGGGGCTTGCCCGGGCGACCTCGGTCTTGTATCGTTGTTCTTTTCACCACGAACGTGTTCTTACCACCTTTTCATCGATCTTATTGAGAGATCCGCGAACCGTGCATTTGATCAAATCCGCCCGCAGCGATGTCGAGTGCCCAGGAGAATAGCGTGGCTGAAGCCCACAAGATCTTTTACGACCAAGGCTTCCAGATCCGAACCGAAGTTGCTGGGTCCGAACATGTCCAGCGTTCTCTTCAAAACAACTCTTCTGATTTTGCTCAGCCGATGCAAGACTTGGCCACGGAGGTGGGATGGGGAATGATCTGGGCCCGGCCGGGACTTGGTGAATCCCTCTCCCCTTCTTACACGTCTGTTTCATCTCTGGAGGAGTTATTGCGACGAGTTGCTGTCAAAACTTGTAGAGGCTAACATGAGTTGCAGAGCGTAAGACCAGAAGCTTGTTAAATATCGCCATGCTCTGTGCTTTGAACCGAATGACTGAGCTAGCCGTCCACGTCAGAGGAGCGGTTCACAATGGGGCGAGTGAGGTAGAGATTCGAGAGGTTTTGATGCAGGTTGCGATCTATTGTGGAATGCCAGCAGGGCTCGAAGGGGTTCGAGTCGCTGAAGGAGTATTGAAGACCATGCGGGAACAAAAGGAGTCTTGACTTGGACTGAAGGAATTGAAAAAGAGCATCAACGGTGAATTCAATGGGAAGGGGGAATAGAATGCTGCACGTGCGCGACTTGAGCGTGGGAGAGAAGCTGCACATTTCTGGCATAACATCACAACAGGAACTCGAGTGTTTCATCCCCTCAGGGCCTGGTCAATCATTTAGAATGAGGATTTTGTAGTGTACTTGTCTATATCTAAGGAGACCTTGGGCAGAATCAGCTGGAACAGCATCTCATCTAACTTACAAAGTCTCAATTTAAATAATTCCGCAGGATCTGGTTTCGCAGCCATTGAGGCGCCTGAAAGTACGTAGAAGGAGTAAATGTACTTAACGACCCTCGCTCAGTACAGTCAGAAGGGGGGGCAGGGGGGGCCAGTTTGGCGTTGTAACGGGGCGTCAGGCACCAATCAGCCTTAGGATGGAACTACTTTAGAGGCCACCCAAAAGGCGAGTCCCCAATGTGGTCCCTAACGGTGCCTGCAGTGCCAATGGTTGGGAGGTGGCCGGTGGTCGATGGGCACCTCGGCAGCCTTATGCCCCGATGCTAACTAAAGTCAAGTCCCCTTGTATCATCATTATTGTCCGCCTCCCGCTGACAGCCAGCACACCACCGCAGCACTCAGCATTGCATGTCTGCGACACTGGGCTGGCTAGCAACATCCGACCGCATCTGTCCATTCAACATTGTTCAAATGGACCATAGACCACTTATCTTGGTATTATTTACATCTTAGCGCTCATCGCGGTATCCTTCTGATATTGGTCCCGATTCTCTGAGCAGCCTACCTATTGCACAAGCGTTCGTCGCCGGGAATCCATCATTCCTGGTCGTCAGGCTGCCTCACGACCTCAGCACCTCCAAATTTATCACCGATGACTCGGCGCAGCACAGCACAAGCTCCCGCGGAGTGATTCGTGCTCATTGGCATTTGAAGGATCTCGAATATGCCCAGCGACATCCAGGGCCGACTCTGCGTTGACTCCGCCCTCTCGCGCCTCCCGATCGCATATTCCATCAGCTGCGCTGACCATGGCCAGCTACCACCAAAATGGGCAGCCCTACTACCCGACAGGCAATCACCCTTCGTCTGGCCAGAATAGTGACCACGTTTCCTACGGTGCACAATCCATCTATCCTCCAAGATCTCTCGAACGCTCGCCGAGTTTCAACGCCGGGGACGACGAAAGGTACTTCGATGGAGAGGAGCAGCCGCGGGGAGCGCAGGGACAAAATTCGTACGCTCCGGCCGCAGGAGCGGCAGCGAGTCCTCCAGTGAATCGATCTCTGTCGGCGAGCATGCACTCTTCGGTCACGATGCCATACCGGACAAATACTCAACATGCAGGTTTGGGCGGGTATCAGCATCAGTACCAGACTGCGGTGGCCGCTCACGCACCCTACAATCCTGCTCAGTATCATCAACAGCAGCAACCGCAAGCATCTTACAATCCACAACTCTATGCAAACCCCCAGTCCGCCCATCCCACAAGCACCTATCAGCCGTACGTTCCAGCTGCCTACGGCGACCAGAATCTCGCTCGTCGCACTTCGGTCTACAACAGCTACGGTTCCTACGATGCGAACTCTCAATATAATTACTCTTCGTCCCAACCGCCCCCGCCACCTCCTCGGTCTGAAGCAGTCGCATTTCCCAACCCGCAAGCCTACGGTGCGTACCAGCACGATATATCACAGCAGTACCCTGTCCAACATTACGGAGTCTCGTCGACTTATTCCCCTCCAGCTCCTGTGCCTCCACCACACGGAAGGTCGGCAAGCATACCTGAAGAGCCATATCCATATCCTACTGGCCCGTCGGCAACATACCCAACGTCGAATCTGACGGCCTATTCGTCTCCTGACATAAACCGTAATTCCTCATTCGCGAGCCGTATGAGCAATCAGTCTGCTTCGCCACAACCCTCCCTTCCGACGCCACCGAGCAGACAACCTTCAAACAGGTCGCCTCAGCGTACGAATACACTCGACCGTCATCCCCAAGGTAGATCATTACCGGGCCTTCCATCGGAGCCGGAGTCGGAAAGTGACTACTTCAACTCTACAGGATCGCGTAACAGTGGAGCACGGAACACTTCTTCGGGCTATGAGGATTTGATGCAAGATTTAGATGAGGCCATAGGACAGACCTCAAGGCATACAAGGTCAGGCAGCGACTACAGACACCGCAATTCGAGGGACGGTCCAGCGGATACCATTTTTCAACATCCGTCGCCCAGACCCCAGCTTTCGCCAGACGAGGCGCCAACACATCTCAATGGGAATATCGCCTCCACCGGGGATGCTTATATCAACTATGGGGCGTTCACCGACGACAGTGACGCCGAGGCCGCTGCGGGGCTTGCTGCTATGCAAGCACTAGATGAGCAAGAAAGGGCAGAGGATGCGCGCCGGCGTAGTGGTTCAGCCACGCTCTTCCCAAGCCAGCCACGTGCGGATGAAGCGGCTGCTAGACTTTCCTCCCAGGAACAAAGCAGCGACAGCGATTATGCCGGCTATGGTGATTTAAGTCTCGCTGGTGGAGGGTATGCGCCTGATATGGCTTATGGCGACTCAGTTGTGTCCAACTATGCGAGTGCTGCTACGGCCATGCCGCAAAGTGAACTATACGGGCGGTTGAACACCAGAATGAGTTCAGTACGCAGCTCTGGCGTCTCCTCGGAGGGACGGGAGTCGCAGACAAGCGGATTTGAGTCGATCCCCCCTCTAGAAAGCGTCCATCCCTTCTCTTCCACGCATAACGTCGCTCGTGTGGACACTGGAGGCACAGGCGGTCTGACAGAACCCAGCCCGCATCCCAGACGGTTGAGTTATGAAGACGGAGACGAGTCAACTATGACTGAGGCAGAAACTAATCGGACTTCTGCAAGCTCAAGTCCATCACGGGAAGAGATGCCGGATCTCTTCTTCCATCCTGGCATGAGCCAGCAGCGTCCCCTTCCACCTCCGCCCTCACTCTCCGACTCGGCTCTGGCACTGCGAATACCGCATTTGATGCCTGCTGGTACTTATACTCAACAAAGCCGATTCTCTCAGTACACCGACCCGAATTCACGCGCGTATCCCACTGCCCCGGACGCCTACCCCAACACCCTACTCAGTCCGGCGAGCGTTCCGCGGTCTACTTCGTTGTCTAGTGCGCGAAGTGCTCCTAGGGCCGAACAGGTTAACCGCTCGAAAACAGATGCAGACCGTCAGAGGCTTCTGCGACAGCAGGGAAGACCGATGTCTGACCTCTATGACATCTCCAGCCCGCAATCTGCTGTAGCACTGGATCTTCCAGCAATTCCGAGGAAGCGGTACAACCCGTCCAAACTGACAGCTGATCAATTTAAGAAATGTTCGGAACCATGGGCGCTGAGCTCGATCTTAGCGTGGATCAGAGATCTGGCCGAGGAAGAAGTCGATTTGAAGGAGAATAGCATTGTCGAAGGCATTGTTGCACTCTTCATGAACAAAGTGCCAACAATGTACATTACAGAGGCTGAATCTCTCGGAGATCGAGTTATCAAGGAAATGTTCGACGCGAATGCTCTGGTGAGAGAAGAAGAATGGGTCAAGTTCGGGCCCGGGACGATGTCTGGCGTTTTATATCAGCTGACAGGCACCGGATGTTACTCTTCGAAGCTACATTTATACCATACCCGTGGGCGATGTTACTCCTATCATTGCATGCGGACTCTCAAGAAACTCGATCTTGATAGCCTGCCGGTTGAGAAGAAGTCTGAAGATTGGGCCACATTCTACAAGCTCAAGAAGGAGGACGTTGAAACACACGACAAGAAAGAAATCGAACGGCAGAACGTTCTGCACGAAATTGTCACAAGTGAAGACCTTTATATCAGCCAGCTGGATGTGCTCAGAGTGCTATACCGAGATCGACTTTCTGGGGCGCAACCACCTATCATCCCTACCAAGAAATTGCCGACATTTCTTAGGGAAGTGTTTGGTGGCGTGGACAAGGTCAAGAAAGTCAACCAAGACTACCTTCTTGGCCAGCTCAAATACCGACAGACTGAGCAAGGGCCCTGGATTGTTGGCTTCAGCGACATCTTCCGGGAATGGATTCGAAAAGCTAGGCCCGTGTATGTGGAGTATGCTTCCAACTTTCCTCGAGCAGATTACCTCATGCGTCGTGAAGCTGAACGAAATATTCCCTTCAAGAACTTCCTTGACCAGGCGCGGGAGGATAAGCGATCGAACAGATTAGGATGGGACAATTACTTAAAGGCACCGATCACCAGGCTGCAGCGGTACAGCCTGTTACTTTCCACCGTCCAAAAGAACATGCTCAAGGACTCCGAGGAGAAGGCCAACTTGGCCTATGCCCTGGACGAGATTCGCGCGGCCACTTTCGAATGTGATTCCAAGTTTGCGGAAATGACCAAGAAGATGGAGTTGATCGAAATGCAAACCAAACTGCGGCTTCGACCACCAATGGAGAAAGAAGTTGAACTTAACCTCGATCACTTGGGAAGAGAAATCATCTTCCGGGGCGACTTACAGCGTGCTGGCGGTAAAGGCTTCCAATGGGTCGAAACCCATGCTATTCTCTTCGATCATTACCTCGTCCTAGCAAAGCCTCTCAGTCGAGATCGCAGGGAGGGATACTACGACGTCTCAAAAGTCCCGATTCCGATGGACTTGCTCGTCCTTGAAAGTTCCAATGACCCTGCCGTTGTGAAGTCCTCGATGAAGGGCATTGGAGCCGTCACCACCACTGTCGCACCTCGTGGTCCAGTAACCCCTGATAATCGCCTTACGAGAGCGCAGTCTACTGCTAGTGGCGGGACTCCAGGTCCATTGTCACATACAAATACCAATCTCTCGGTAGGATCTGGCAACACAAGTCAGAGCATGGTTCCCATCACTACATTGGAGTCGGGCAGTTCCAAAGAGGAGAAAATCATGTATCCTTTCCGCGTCAAGCATCTCGGCAAGACTGAAACGTACACTCTCTACGCACCCAGTGCCCAAAATCGGCAGGATTGGTGTGAGGCAATAATTCAGGCGAAAACGAGGCATGCTGAGGCGCTGTATAAGCAAAATGCTGAGCCGTTCAAGATGCGAGTACTGGCAGACACAGCATTCGGCTACGAAGGCCTTACGTATCCCGCGAAGCGGATCCTGATCAAGGGGACTCCTCTGGACAGAGCAATCCGGGAAACCGAGAAGAAATTTGAAGGCCAGGGCCGACCAGCACCTGTTTGCCGAGCTCCTGTCAACTGCGCTACTGTATTCAATCAGCCATATGGTCGGCTTATGTGCGCTGTTGGAACCGACTACGGCGTCTACATCTCCGAGTACCAGAATTCTCGGGGATGGATCAGGGTGAGTCTAATCTGCGATGACCTTTTAACTCAACTAACATTTCCTAGGCTATTCAAATGCAGCGAGTGACCCAGGTTGCAGTTCTAGAAGAGTTCAACTTGTTTCTGCTTATCTCAGACAAGGCTCTTATTGCCTACCATCTCGACGTTGTTTGCCCACCTACAGGCAATCCGGTCCCTCAAAACGACGCCTCCAGCCGAAAGGCGCCACAGAAATTATCCGGCTCCAAGGACATCGGTTTCTTTGTGACAGGCAGGATGAAAGAGCGGACACTGGTCTTCTATAAAAAACGAGATGGTATAGCGTCGACCTTCAAGGTCCTCGAGCCTGTCCTTCAAAAAAGCACCACCACTCGATCACGTTTTCTGCCATCGGCATCTCGGCGTGGACAGACGGAATTTTTCAGGGAATACGACGAGTTTTATATCCCCGCCGAATGCTATGGGTTGAATCTGTTCCAGTCAAGCTTGGCGATATCGACTGCAAGAGGGGTGGAGGTCCTGACCCTCGAGAAAAAGCAAACATGGAGTGTACCGAACCTGCGAAGCGAACAACCCGAAACTCAAGCCCATCTCAGTTCCATCGCGACTCGGATCAAAGACCTCAAGCCTCTGGGGATGTTCAGGCTCGGAGAGGCGGAATTCTTGGTCACTTTTGAAGAATGTGCCGTCTATGTTAACAAACATGGAGACATTTCGAGAGGTGTGGTGATGGAATTCGTCGGTCGGGCCAAGTCAGCGTGTCTCTACAACCAGTATCTGATCTTGGTCGACGACGACTTTGTAGAGATCCGAGACGCTCAAAACGGTCGGCTGAAGCAAGTGATCGCCGGGAAAGACATCAAATTGCTCGATGACGGCGGTGGTGGCTCAGGAGGATCTCAAACCCAGACTCAGGCTATGTTAGGAGGAGGAATTAATGGACTCGGCCTCAAGAACTTTGGAAATGCACCACGGACGCCGAAGATGGTCTTGCAACACCCAGAGTACGAAAAGAGCCACGTCGTGGTTGAGCTGTTGCTGACCACCGAGCCGGCTTGAGATTGGGAGCGGCGCTTCTTGGAAGACGGGGTTCCGGCAGGGGCCATATTCTACTTTGTCGTGCAGTAATGGCGGTTTGGGGGACTTCTTGGTGTTTCAGGGAGGATGGACGAGGAACGGAAAGTTCATGACTGAATGAAATATGAGTTCTGGTTACCACTGCTCCTATCGGTCATGAGCAAAGATGGGCTTCCCCTGGGCTATATGATGGAGAAAGATATGGATTGGCGGATCTCACATATGACTAGTCATGCTAGAGGAATGAGTCCCGATATTGTTTCTTGTGTCTCCATGACACCCTTTAATATGACCTTTGAATTGGTAAGGTTGTCGGATTCCGCTAAGGCTGCGATTTCATCTTCGGATAGACTCAGCGTGCCAAGCGGGCGTCCTGCTTTTGGCCCCAGCGTCTTCCTACAACCAGCATCAGGATTGCTTTCAGAGCGTCACCACAGACATGTGTCTTCGTATTGAGATGCTTTAGGACATCAAGAGAGCCTACGTCTGCCTCTCCAGCAGAATATGACGCGCAGGACGTGACATGCGTTGTCACCACCTGCGGAAGCGACCTTGTACCAACACCGCAACCCACCTCTCGCTGACAGCCAGCCTGTGCCTCGCCTCGCCTGCGCCATGTTGAGCTCGTTTGTACAGAAGTTCATTGACCAGTCCTCGCTGTCCTCCACCAATGACAACCGCCCGTCAAAGGCCTCTCTTTTCCGAGACCAGTTCAGACTGCCTGCCGGTCAAAATCCCTTGCACGAGATCTCCGCTGAACTATACCTACCTCTTCCCTCGACCCCAGCGGGAGGCCCTGTCACCTCCGGAGAGAAGTCGAGGGACAATGGCAATAAATACCAGGGCGAACTACACTTGAGTGAACACTTTTTGTGCTTCTCGACAATCCGAACCAGTTTCCTACCCGGCGTAAGCCATGCATCATCAACCTCCTTCACGGGCCCTACGCAGGGTGCGGGCCCAGGAGGGCATGGCTTTACTCTACCTTTGTGCTCGATACGAAGAGTTGAGAGGCTGAATAGTCATCAAGACAAGTTCTCGCTCGCCCTCACCACCTTTGAGTCCATCCAGAAACCTTCGACCGAGAAGACCAAGGCGGTACAGCCTCCTCCCCGCAAACTCATCCTCACCCTCGACGGTAGTCGCATCGCCTGTGAACGCTTCTGTGACGGTCTAAAGAAAGGGTTGAGGGAAGGTATGAAAGAGGTGGACAATCTACGGCTTGTGGTCTCTCAATGCTACTCGGAATACCTTCTGGACCCCGTTCGCCTCAAGGCCAAAGAGGAAGGAACCACACCACCAGATCCGCCCGATACGGGACTCGGGATGCTGTTCAAATACCCGGGAGATGCCAGAAAACTCAGGGATAGGAGTAAAATCAGACTCTGGGGCGAGTACATGCGGGAGAATGGCCGAAATGCCACCATAGTCCGCCAGCCCACGTTCCACAAACTCATCCGTGTTGGGTTGCCAAACCGTCTGAGGGGTGAGATATGGGAGATTTGCTCCGGTTCTTTCTACACGCGGCTGAGAAATCCCAACCTCTATGCCAAAACCCTGGCCAAGTTCACCGGAAAGGAGTCCTTGGCCATCGATGAGATAGAGAAAGATCTGAATCGGAGTCTGCCAGAATATCCTGGATTTCAGAGCGATGAAGGTATTGGCAGGCTTCGACGCGTCCTCACGGCATACAGCTGGACCAACGAAGAGGTTGGCTACTGTCAAGCCATGAACATAGTCGTGGCGGCCCTGCTCATCTACATGTCAGAGTCTCAGGCGTTCTTCACACTCGGCGCCCTGTGCGACAGACTGCTCCCCGGCTACTATTCAAAGGACATGTATGGCACTCTTTTGGACCAGCGTGTCTTTGAAAACCTCGTCGAACGGACAATGCCCATTCTTTGGGAGCATCTGGTCAAGTCGGACGTCAACCTATCCGTGGTGTCGCTGCCGTGGTTTTTGTCACTATACATCAACTCGATGCCTCTTGTATTCGCTTTCCGGGTACTTGACGTGTTCTTCCTGGAAGGTCCGAAAGTCCTCTTCCAGATTGGTCTGGCTATTCTCCGTATAAACGGCGAAGAATTACTCGACGTGAGCGATGATGGCTCCTTCATCTCGATACTCAAAAACTATTTTTCACGGCTGGACGAGTCCGCCCACCCTCACTCAGAAAACGAGAAGCTGAGGGCTATTACCAAATTCCAGGAACTCATGGTAACGGCTTTCAAGGAGTTTGCTGGGATTACACACGCCAGTATCGAAGAACTGAGAGACAAACACATCGAGGGCGTCAAGGAGGGGCTTGCCACATTCGCTAAACGGACATCAATACGGAACTTGGGACCTGAAAGTAAGAAGCTCAGCGCTGAGGATCTCAGTGCCATCTACGATAGGTTCTTTGGCGTGTTGGCTGAGCGACAAGAACGTGCAAAAGCTCGCGAAGTGGAGAGAAGGAAGCAGCAAGATCAGAGAACTCGGCCCGGTCTATGGCCACAGCATTCATCTCGGAACTACGACGAGCCTGGCCGCAATGCTCTCCCTCTGCAGACCATGGACTATGACGCCTTCAGAGAGTTCCTAGCCAATACGGCCAGGTGGGCAGTGACAGACTCGCCCTCGTCCCCTAATAAGGAGATTGCTAGCCCCAATACAAGCCAGAGAAAGCGGAGCAAGACAATGTCTCAATGGGGATCGGGGCCCGAACCCGCGGACCACGACTTTATGCAACGTTTGTACGGTAAATGGGACGAGTCGCATCAGGGAGAGATGACACTTCAGCAACTCGTCCGAGGCCTTGCCCAGTTCAAAGGCACGACGGACATTATGAATTCGATGAGTCTCTTCTTCGATCTCTTTGACGATGAGGGTACGGGGAAAGTCGACCGGGAGGGCATCCTGAGGATGTCTGAATCCCTCTTGTTCCTGTCTCGGCGAGGCTTTGATGGTACCATTACCCCATCCGACACGAGCAACGGACTGAGTTCTCCGCTCAGTGCTTCGGACGCAAAGGAGGGCCTGAAACTGAGCACCAATGAGAAGTTTCTAGGTAGCGTCAGTGCCTTCATCAGGAGATGTTTCGAATACGCCGACCCAGATGATGCTGTGGAGGCAGCAAGCTCGAAGCTCGAGGCGACAACCATCGACAGACCAAACGACGAGGAAGATCTACTTGATCTGACCGAGACGCGATCCAATCACAAATCCCTCGCCTCACCGAAACCGACAGAGAAAGACCCCCTGTCCGAAACGACACCGCCTCATACGCCCTCGTTCTCGAGTGGTCAAGACAATCGCAAATCCTCCTCATCTCGCGCCGCCTCGCATAACCTTGCCCTTGATCCCAACAAACCCTTACATATCACCCTCCCAACCTTCCGCATGGTTATTCTGGCGGATGAACTTCTCGAGCAATTCTTTGAGACCTTCTTCCCTCAATCTTTCCGTCTTGCCGATATTCCTCCCAACGCCAGCTCCTTGTCGTTGGCCTCGACCACTAATACACTCTCGGGAAATCTAACCACCTTCACAAATCTAGGCACGCCGGTCAAAAACTTGCTGAACGGTGCGCCATCCAACAAGACTCTACCTGACGTGGGCCGTGCCGGCGGTGTCGTGGAACCGGGCTCTCGCGGCCTGCGAGGTGTTTTGGACAATATCGTGAATGACGGCATGCGGATGGCGGCTGAGATGCGGAAACGTATGGACGATGCGCAGAAGGAGTTTGAGCGCAACGCCCGCGAGCACGGGCAGAAACCTTATCGA
>WJFF01000019.1:73324-85320 GCA_011800825.1 Fonsecaea pugnacius | reverse complement strand
TTCTTATCTCCAACGACTTCATCGACCTTGTCTGCAACTGCTTGGACCTCGTCCAACGCGCTCTTCGCCACATCATCTCGGTCAAGTGTCGGCATCTCGTGGACATCTTCCTTGGACGGCACGACGACCTTGAGCTCGAGCTCTGGCTGCTTGCTGTACACGCGCAGCCCCACTACACAGCTTGCGTTCCATGGGTTGCGATTTGGGTCTTTTTCATTGTCGTCAGCATCTTGTTTGCTCTCATCCGCTGGCGCGGGCGTGGAAGAGGTCGAAGAGGTGGACGGAGTTCTGGCCCCGGAAGGAACAGGGGTCGATGTTCCAGAGACGGACGTTGAGGTGGCTCCCGACGGTGACGAGGATGAAGGAAGTTGACCTTTCTGATGAGCCAAATCATACAGTTTGCCAATTTGAGTGATTTTGTCGCGACGGTGAATATTCTTTCTGATGACATTTTCCACCTCATCTCTTCCCGTGGAATGCGCCTCGACTTTGATAAGCACAGTATACGTGCCCTTGGTCAGGTGGGCTTCCACATTCACAGACCGTATCAGCTCATAGTTCATCTTGCTGCGAGCGAGGTATTCCTCTTCGTCGTCGTCGTCCTTCTGGATTCGGAATTGCAGAGTGTAATTGTACTTGCCCTGCAATCCCTTGAAGTATCGATCGTCAAGTTGGGAGAGCACAATCACCGCATCCGTGTCCTCAGGGACAACAATTGAGAAATGGTTTGTTTGGTAGTCCAGCGTACTCCAAGGGACTTGCACCGACATCCACTGCTGAGCAACCTGCCATTCAGGCCCGAAAATACGGGTCCGATCAATGTACTTGTACTTGCTCAGCATGTCCTTGTACGTCATCCAGAAGACGCCATCGTCGCCAAACTGGTGGTTTAGCCTGGTCAACCACTCAGCAGTCCACTCTTTAGAACCATCACTCCAGGCACCTGTCCATTCTTTCCTACCCCAAGGGTTGCGGATTTTGACCAGTCGTTGGCCATGGCCTTCGTATGTGTCGAGGACCGCATAAGCATGTTGGCTGACAATCCCTGAGCGACGTTCCTCTCGGATCTTTTCATTTGCCACCAGATATGGGCGCCACTCGCGCCAGCGTGCAGCAGCACAAGAGAAGACAAAGTCCTTTCCAATGCGGTTAAGTTCGTTTTTCCAAAATTCATCCGTGTCGAGGATGTTGGTGGTATAAATTTCCGTCGTGACACCGCCTGTTAGATCTTCGATGGCCTCTCCAGTCTGTCCGCCCGAGATTGATGCATAATCTCCGTGCGCTTTGGCATAAGCCTTTTCGAGAAGACTCACCCAAGTCTCGTTCTGATCGCGGCACTGGGCGAAGTACAATGATTTGGATCCGCGTTGGAAGAGTTCCTGGTACTGATCTTCCTGGTCTGGGCGTCGAATTCCATATTGTCCCAGGACCACATCCCCACTCTCGTCGTATGCCGGTGCCCGGAGGTATAGCTTGTCATCAATTATGCACTGGTGCCACTCACCGTCACGGTGGAACACAAAGCCATACACGCCGACAGCCTGGTCTTGAATCACGCAAACACGATCAATGAATTCCTGGTTGCAGCTTAAAGTAGAAATGGCAGCTAGGAACCAGCAGTCTCCTGCCGACCCCTGAAGAATGTCGTCGTATGAAACACCATTCACGTAGAACTTGGGCTCATCGAAGATATCCTAGGATTTGGTCAGCGAAGAACGATCACCATTACATAAATACTTACTGTGACTCGCTTTGCATCTGCTGGGTATTCTTTGTCGTCATCCTCAATGATCAATCCATCCAGGCAATCCCTGACCCTTGTGATTTTCAAATCTCTTTCGATATCCCAGTGAGAATCGGTGTATTTCTGGTTTGAGGCTCGGCATTCCTTGATTATGCGTTTGACGTCTCGGATACAGGATGCTTTGGCGTCCTCGTATGACTTGATGGCCTTGTGAGCGATCTCGCCGACCAATGTCACAGCGCTGAGATCCTTCTCCGTGATCCGGTCTGGTAGGACGCGAGTGACTTTGCCAGTATACTCGGGATCGAAATTTTTCCAAAACTTCTTCATCTTAGCCTGAGGGTGAGGCTTCTTTTCCTTCGCTGGAACGGGTGGAGGTGCTGGTGGTTTGTCTGGCACAAGCATAAGCTTGATGGTTTGTCCACCTCCAAGCACCAACCCATCCTTGGGAGTTGCGGGTTCATCTCCTGTGCGGTTGGTTGTAATAGTAAAAGCCGGACTTGGCCCAACACCAGACTGTTTCCCATCTCCGGTTGTCTGCTCGTCTGCCCCATTCGAAGCGGCATTTGAAGCAGTCTCTTGTTGTCCACCAGAAAGATCCATATTCATGCCATTGCTATTGGACTCGTTATCATCAGGGTCG
This sequence comes from Fonsecaea pugnacius, assembly GCA_011800825.1. Taxonomy (NCBI): domain Eukaryota; kingdom Fungi; phylum Ascomycota; class Eurotiomycetes; order Chaetothyriales; family Herpotrichiellaceae; genus Fonsecaea; species Fonsecaea pugnacius. The sequence continues at coordinate 82,933 of WJFF01000019.1, read as the reverse complement.
TTGTCCTGGAATTTGACTTGGTGACGAGACGGGTGGCCGTCACGAACAAAGAGGTCTTCCGACATTGTCTGCAGCAAGGCTGTAGGGAGACAAAGAGTGGAGAAGGACCCTCGAATGCAGGGTCTTTGAATATAAACATTCGTCGCATAATCGGCTTCACGAGGCTTAGAAGGCAAGTTAGGCCACCGCCCCGGTCTGCCCCTGCGTGTGAGACACTAGAGGGGGAAATGGGATCCTATCTTCCATATTTCAATGCATAGTGAGGCTTGGTTAGTCACACGAATGGGCGGTAAGAAAGCTATCGATACCGGTCAAGGCTTAGCTCCGAAGGGTGGCTCTAAGCGAGTAGGCTCGTAGGGTCGAGACTCGGCCAACCGTGATAAGACAAGTCTCTGGGCGACCCAGTGTATCTGTGAGGGTCTTCCGGGCGCCAATAGGCGGTCTCACTGATGGCGAGGGCCATGGGGAAGATCCGGGAGGGTCGCATGCTCAATTGAATGCAGAAGTCTTAAGAAAGCCGGGACGATAACGAGGCTAGAGCGCCCAGAAACAAAGGGACCACTGTATGTAGCTAGCCCAGAGAGCTAGGATCCTCTGCGAGGGCCTGGGGCGCCAACGGCCGTGTTCGTAGCTGCACAGGCCTCCTGCCTGCGCACGGACTTAAAAGATCAGATTCATGCCAGCGTTGCAGCAGATGGGGGTTCTGGGCCTGAAGAAAACGGACAGGGTCGGGAATTTCGAAGTCATGCCATGGACAGCTGAGAGTTTGGGGGCCGGTGGTTCGACAAGGCGATTTCCACTGAGGCGGAAATTCTTCGAGGAACATTCGAACAGGATGAGGCTGAATCCGGCCTCGGAGCAGCGGCACCACGGCTGACAGCCTAGGTAATTTGTGAGTATTCGTAGGGTGTGTACAAGTACGGCACAAGCGGAGTGCATTAGAGATCCGCGAACAGGGCAAATTCCGTAAAGACTAGAGGTTGGAAGAGGCGACAGATTGCTTGAGAGTGAGTCGACGTTGGGACCGCAGTCCACAAATGTGCTTGTCACGTGGGAAGCCACACTTCGCTACCATCTAGTGCCGGGGCTCGAAGTCTTAACTGGCATCCGGCGGTGAGCCTATTTGTGCCTGTTAGAGCGCCACCGGGAGGGTCACCACGCCCAGGGTTGGAGCCTGACAGGTGCCTGGCACAACCACTCGGTACACCTCCCAATTAATTTAGGTGTATTACTCGTAGGCAGCATTTTACCTGGTGAGGGGTAGCTCTTGGAAGTATTCGGTAAATTTTTTAGGGCTGGTTTAACCCCGATAATACCGGGGCTCCTCTCTGCATCATCATTTCGACGCCTTACACGTCCTTACCCACTCACCCACTATAGCTAAGCCTAAGCAATGCCCGTTGGCCGTGTCTGCGCTTTCGTCAAGCCTATTGTCATCTCTGTATGATTGCGCAAAATCTCGGCAAACAGCGCCTTTGAAGACACCCTCCACGGTTCTTTCTCTTACGACGACGAACAGCATCCCATTCTGTCTTTACATGCCGAGCCAATTGCAGTAGATGAGGGATCTAGAAGGGCTGCAGTCTGTTCTGGCTGCGTCGGGAGGCTTTACGCCCAATTCTAACCCTTCTAGTCGTTTATTATCACCGTCACATCAGCCATTCTGCGGTGATGCAGAGGGTTGGGGCCCTGTGAGCTCCCTGCGATGGGACCTCACACCATGCTTTCTTGACGTTTGGATTCTGGGGGTCGCTCTTTGGGGTGTGCTATTTGGTGCTGGAGCTTTGTGGTATTTGTTCACCAAACGCATCGCTCAGGATGTACCCAAAAATTGGCATTTCCATACAAAACTGTGAGGCTCCATGGAGATCTTCTTTACCTGGAACTGTGGCTAACTTGATGATAGAGCCGTTCTCGGTGCCATCATCCTTACGACCGCCCTCCAGGCCTCTCTGCAGATCGAACAATTACCTGGTGTTTGGTTTCAAGACATCCGTTTCTATACCTCGATCGCCATAATCATCTCGCTCCTGGTCATCTCCACGGTACAATACTATGAACATTGGCGGTCGCGAAATCCAAATGGCGTTGTATTATTCTACTGGGTCTTCTTCATTCTAGCTTACGGAGTGAAGCTACGTTCGCTGGTGGCGAGGGAATCATACAAGGATCGGCTTCCATACTTCATCACATTCAACATCAGTCTCGGCCTAGCGGTGGTGGAGTTCATTCTTGAATATCTAGTTCCGAAGAAGCAGAGCGTTTACGATGCGCTGGGGGCGGATGACGAGTGTCCATATGAATATGCCGACATTTTCTCGGTTCTCACTTTTGGCTGGATGACACCTCTGATGAAGTTTGGCTACAAGAATTTCCTCACCCAAGATGATTTGTGGAATCTGCGGAATCGCGATACTACCAAGGTCACCGGAGACAAGTTGCAAAAAGCTTGGGAGATCGAGCTGGAAAAGAAGAGACCAAACCTTTGGATCGCTTTGGCTAGAGCATTTGGAGGGCCATATCTGCGCGGAGCGCTGATAAAAACTGTCAGCGATAGTTTGGCATTCGTCCAGCCACAACTGCTTCGACTTCTGATTCAATTTGTTAATTCTCATCGGTATGGCGAACCCGAACCAGCGATCCGGGGAGTCGTCATTGCGTTGGCAATGTTTGCGACTTCAATCTGCCAGACAGCCGCTCTGCATCAGTACTTTCAGCGTGCTTTCGAGACTGGTATGCGGATCAAGTCCTCGTTGACTGCCATGATCTATTCAAAGTCACTGCGGTTGTCAAATGAGTCGAGAGCTACCAAATCCACCGGCGACATTGTTACATACATGAGCGTTGACCAGCAACGACTAGCTGACCTTGCTCAATGGGGCCAACAGTTGTGGTCAGCACCGTTCCAAATTACCCTGTGTATGATCTCGCTATACCAATTGGTGGGAGTCTCATGCTTGGCCGGAGTTGGAGCCATGATCGTCATGATTCCTATCAATGGCTTCATCGCGAGATTCATGAAGAAGCTGCAACTGTCGCAGATGAAGTACAAGGATCGTCGCGCCCGACTTATGACAGAGATTCTCAACAACATGAAAAGCATCAAGCTGTATGCGTGGGGCTCTGCGTTTATGGACAAATTGAGCCATGTGCGTAATGATCTCGAGTTGAACAACCTTCGCAAAATCGGCGCAGCGCAATCGTTTGCGACCTTTACCTGGTCTTCAACACCTTTTTTTGTGTCGTGCTCGACCTTTGCGGTTTTCGTCCTTGTCAACAACAAACCTTTGACAACGGAGTTGGTGTTTCCAGCTCTGACTTTGTTCAATCTATTAACCTTCCCCCTCACAGTACTCCCTATGGTTATCACGAGCATCATTGAGGCATCAGTGGCCGTGGGCAGATTGACTACCTTCTTCACCACAGACGAGCTTCAGGATGACGCGGTGAGATTTATCGACGAGCCCCCAAAACAGGCCGGGGATGTGTCCGTCTCTATTAAGGATGCCACTTTCACTTGGGACAAGAATGCAGGCAAGAATGTTCTCCAGAATATCAACTTCACCGCCAACAAAGGAGAACTGACCTGCATCGTTGGTCGGGTGGGAGCTGGAAAGTCGTCGTTGTTGCAAGCTATGCTTGGTGATTTGTACAAAATCAGCGGCGAGACGGTTGTCCGAGGCCGGATTGCTTATGCGGCACAGTCGGCCTGGATCATCAATGCCAGCGTCAAGGAGAACATCGTCTTTGGGCACCGATGGGATCCTCACTTTTACGAGCAAACAGTCAATGCCTGTGCTCTTGTTGATGATTTTCGACAACTTCCGGATGGAGATCAGACACAAGTAGGAGAACGTGGCATATCTCTGTCTGGAGGCCAAAAGGCTCGACTTTCCTTAGCGCGAGCCGTATACGCAAGGGCAGATGTCTATCTTATGGACGATGTTCTTTCCGCCGTTGACCAACATGTCGGACGCCATTTAATCAATAATGTTCTTGGGCCCAATGGGCTTCTGAACGGAAAAGCGAGGATTTTGGCTACTAACGCAATCACTGTTCTCAAGGAGGCAGACTATATGTACCTTCTTCGCGAGGGCACGATCCTTGAAAAAGGAACATATCAACAACTCATGGCCATGCGAGGCGAAATTGCCACGCTGATCAAGTCCGCTACGGCAGAAGAGGCGGAGTCTGAGGGAGAACGCAGCCCAAGCATAGAAGGAATGGAGTCCGACGACTCAACAACTATTGTTGGGGCCAACGGTGGAAGCATTCAGGACGAACTAGATGATGAGGAAGTCGAGGAATCGCAACAAGAAGTCGGCGGGTTGGTCCCTATCCACGCCGGACCCAGTGGTCCCTCGAAAGCCCGCAAATCCAGCTTCAATACTCTCCGTCGTGCTTCGACAACCAGTTTCCACGGACCTATGGGCCGTCTCACAGATGAAGAACACGTTGGTGCACAACTGAAAAGCAAGCAGACCAAAGAAATTGCCGAACAGGGGAAAGTGAAATGGTCAGTCTACACAAGCTACGCGAAGGAAAGCAATCTCGTCGCTGTGGGGATATACTTCCTAGCTCTCCTGGCCGCTCAAACAGCACAGGTTGGAGGCAGCTTCTGGTTGAAGAGGTGGTCCGAGATCAATGAGTCGCACGGATCGAACCCTCAGGTCGGAAAGTACATTGGCATTTACTTTGCATTTGGCATCGGTGGTGCCGGACTGGTCGTCATCCAGGTACGTACCTGTCATCTCCCAGACCCCCTGTCTTTGATCTATACCTCGAAGGATCCATGTCTCCTGCCTGGTTCTTCGTTGTTGTGTACCACAAGGTTGATCTGAACTGACATGAACCCGTGGGAACTCTAGACACTGCTTCTCTGGATTTTCTGCTCGATAGAGGTATGGTTTTCCCCCTTCTTCCAGTCTACAACCCACGCTACCTCCCACTTCTCCAGTCGTTGATCGTAACGATCACGTCAAGAGATCATGGTGCAGGCACGCGAAACATGGTTAGACCATCTCTCATCTCGTCTCTGACGCCTTTTCCCATAGGCTTCGAGAAAACTACATGATCGCATGGCATACGCAATATTCCGATCACCCATGAGTTTCTTTGATACCACTCCGGTGGGACGCATCCTGAACCGGTTTTCAAGGTACGTTGTACCACCAATGGCATTGCTGGTAAGGGACATCGGTACTGACTCGGGGATTGAAGTGACATCTACCGTGTCGACGAGGTTATCGCTCGCACATTTAACATGGTGAGTGGACACAGAATCACATTCCCAACCCCTGGAAGCATCTAACCGACCACCCAGCTCTTTGTCAATACCGGTCGCGCACTTTTCACAATCGGTGTCATCGCTGCTTCAACGCCGATCTTCCTGGTCATGGTGCTGCCTCTGGGCTTCATCTACGTCATCTACCAGAAATACTACCTCCGCACCTCGAGGGAGCTGAAACGGCTTGACAGCGTCAGTCGCAGTCCGATCTATGCACACTTCCAGGAGTCACTGGGTGGCGTCTCCACCATTCGTGCATACCGCCAACAGAAGAGATTCGCCCTGGAGAATGAGTGGCGCATGGATGCCAACCTGAGGGCATACTTTCCCTCGGTTAGCGCCAATCGCTGGCTGGCCGTCCGATTGGAATTCATTGGGTCTGTCATTATCCTTTCGGCTGCTCTTTTTGCCATCATCTCAGTGGCAACTGGAAGCGGGCTGTCGCCCGGCATGGTGGGCCTTGCGGTAAGTTTCCCCCCGTGGTCCGTGGATAGCGGCCATTGTTGTTTCTCACGCACGTCATGCGTGCGGACGATACACAGCTTCTGTAGATGACTGACTGCGTTTTTCCGGATTTCAGATGTCATATGCCCTGCAGATTACTCAATCCCTGAACTGGATTGTCCGTCAGACGGTCGAAGTGGAGACGAATATCGTGTCGGTCGAGAGAGTCCTGGAGTACGCCAACTTGCCCAGTGAAGCTCCCGATGTCATTTTCAAGAGCAGACCGAGCATTGGATGGCCCGCACAAGGGCAGATCACCTTCAAGAATTATTCTACGCGATATCGAGAAGGTCTGGATCCCGTCTTGAAGGATATCAACCTCAACATCAAGCCTCACGAAAAGATTGGGGTGGTCGGGCGCACGGGGGCAGGCAAGAGCTCGTTGACATTGGCGCTTTTCCGGATCATCGAGCCGATATCTGGCGCTATCAGGTGCGTGAAAGTTGTTGAAATCGAAGATTTTGTTTTCAATCTAGACGTGCTCTCGAGATTAGGCAACCAGGTGCTGAGCTAATCCATTCTATTGCAGTATCGACGGGCTCAATACTTCAACGATCGGGTTGTTAGATCTGCGGCGGCGGCTTGCCATCATCCCTCAAGACGCCGCGTTATTCGAAGGCACGATTCGTGACAATTTGGACCCGCGACATGTGCATGATGACACCGAACTGTGGAGTGTGCTTGAACACGCTCGTCTCAAGGAGCATGTCTCAAGCATGCCAGGCCAATTGAATGCCGCCATTCTTGAAGCTGGTGAGTTCCGCTACTCCGTCTTCGCGAAAGTGCACGCCATGCACATGTGTATTCGTTTTTTGCATGCTCTAACCATGAAAATTTTGGTTGCAGGTTCCAATCTAAGCCAAGGCCAGCGTCAACTAGTCTCCCTGGCGCGTGCGCTACTCACACCCAGCAATATCCTGGTCCTGGATGAGGCAACAGCAGCGGTGGATGTGGAGACAGACAGAATGCTTCAGGCCACGCTTCGAAGCACTATTTTCCAAAACCGCACCATCATCACCATTGCACATCGCATCAATACCATCCTGGACTCGGACCGTATAGTAGTGCTGCAACAAGGGCGGGTAGCGGAGTTTGACACCCCAGAAGAGCTGATCAGGAAGCGGGGTCTATTCTACGAGCTTGTGCGTGAAGCCGGGCTACTCGACGGGTTTGGCAATGGTACTGCGAATGCAGACCAGCATTAGCACAGCCCTGAGAGCTTGACACCAAGTGCTTGAAGCAACCATCGGACGGGGAACGAATGCTCTTTCTTCCGCCCCCAAGGTACCAGCATCCCTTGCCGAGTGACGACGCGATCTCAGGCGATGATGCAACGTCGAGACTCTGGGTTTGAAGGCTTGTCGATTCACTTCCATGCTCCACAGCGCTGTGCCGATGGGTAGCTTTGGAGGGGGGAAGCTGCATTCGCCCCGGCGACGGTTTGGGTGTGATGAGCAGATACTTTCGGGGGTCAGAGCGAGATTGAAAGATCGCACAGCCTGTGTGGTCCACCCAATGAGGATCGGAGCATGCACGCCGGACAGCTCAGTGAGCACTTGGATGGCCAGCCTCAACAGCTAGCATATGCTGTGTAACTCGCTGGCGAAAAGAAACAAACCGGGTTTCGGTCAGGTGCCGCGGTAATTGTTAGAGGCTCTCCTCCGGCTAGGCAAACCCCGTTTTCTTGACAACTATTTTCACAGATGGACGCCAAAGGTGGCACAAAGCGAAAAGTTAGAATTGTATAGGGTTGGACAGAATACTCGGATCCGTGCTGGACGCAGCAAGGCGCTCTCAGATACGGTGACTTCCGTCCTTCTGGTACAGGTACCTCGAGCCATATCATTCTTTCTCTGAGATCAGTGTATCTGTTACCTATTAATAGCGCTTGTGTCCAGACAGTAGTTGTACGGTTGCACCAGCTGCATGAATAACAAATCCAGGCGTGGAGGCCAGTTTCCTTTGGTGGCGAGTCGCCGAGAACGGGCAGAGAGACCGACGAGGTGTGGCGAGGGGTCTCGAGGCAATCAAGCACCAGTGTAGTGACCAAATTGAACCATGTCCAGCCCCTCTGTGACCTCTGAACTGAAGGAGAAGGTGTCGGGCATGGCAGCGGAAGAAAAAATCCTTGGTCGAAGACAAGGCTCGCGGGGATCCCGTGGCGTACTTACGTACACTAGCTATGCAGTTTTGCCAGGTATTCGTCATCTGGGCGTAATGGGCTTCGATCGAAATAAGGCTTCCGCTCTTCCCGTGTTTGCTTTGAACCACCTTCCACAGCCTCAAGCTCTTGATGGTTTCCACGATTGATGCACAAGCTGCCACAGGACGGAGATGAAGCGCGACGTCAGGCAGTGCCACGACGACCCCAGTGCAGTTCGTAGCCGGAAACAACGCTTGGGCTGTGCGAAGAGGCATCTATCTGCATTGTGGTCACTTTCCCCGCCCCCGGACGGCTGCCAGCTGTAGGATCTTGGCCGTTTGAGAAGGAGATGAACCCGAGATGCGAGGGCGTGTTTGGATAGGACCGTGGCTGCAGCCAGTGATTGCCAAGGAACACTCCCGCAAAGGTTTGAGCTTCAGCACTCGGTGTTATTGTAGCTAGGATCCAGATCGAGTTGCCCTTACCCTGGACGAAGGTGGCTAACTTCTCCGGCCTCCACTGTCTAGTGGACAGCCCTGGTCGATAATCGGTGACAGAAGCGGGTGGGGGTGAAGGGGAGATGACAAGATTCAAACTGAAGCCAGGGGCAGTCTCTTTTCGGGGTCTGGGGCTCTTGTTTTCTAACCGCTCGGCAGCTCCCGCCTAGCCGGTCGCCAGGGCTGGTCAAGTCCTGGAGGTCTCGGAAAAGGGAAGATGTGACAGCATCGTGTCTGCAGTTTGCTTGTGCTGGGGAGGAGGAAGAGCTCTGGCCCACGACGTTAGCTAGCTAGGGGGCGACCGGGCCGAGCGATGTCCAGATAGCAGACTCTTGGGATTGCTGGAGCCGAAATGGGACTGATTGGACAATTGATCGATCAACCGCTTTCGACTTGGTAAGGGCAATTCGCAGCTCGGGTGTGACAGAAGGCATGCCTTAGCGTGTTGGTTTGCCGAGGAGTAGTACAGAAGGGGCAGGCTACCAAGAGGGAGGGACTCGAAATTCGCCAGAGCAGGAAACAAATACTCGAAGAGAGCTGCTGGAGGTGCTAAAGCTGCTGCTAGTAGCAATGGTGTTGCATGATGGTTGCGTATGAAGATGGGTGCTGGAGCGGAGCTACCTGACTTGAGGCGATAAGGCCAGCGAAAGTCTGTTGCCAACTGCCGGGACCTTTTTTCCCCTTCTCTGCTACTCGTAGCTGGTCCGCAGCCACTACTCATCCCTGCTCGTGGTCACCTCCCTACCTGCTGCTGGCTCCCTTTTTCCCGTTACTCAGACCTGGCCCATGCCCATTTCTGCCTGGCACAGGCCGGAATCGTCCTGCCGTCGCTTGTCCGACTCGCCTGAACCATCAAAGCACAAGCCCTCGACGGTGACTTGATGCATGGGACCCCCCTGCAATCCCTCAACGGGTCGTTTGCCCCAGAGCGCAAAAACCGTTAACCCCAACCCACCTGATTTCGTCAGGGAGCCCATTTTCCCCTACAGGCAAGATTTTAGGCTGAGGTCTGCGTCTATCGTGAACAAAAGGGATCCCCGTCGGTGACACCAGAGAGCCTTGTACTTGTCCAGTCGAAAGAGGCACCTCGATCCTAAGGCAAGACAGGTCCAGACCAAACCGTGACCCAGAACGTGACGGACCGGTGCAACGAGGGACAAGCCCGACAAAAGTCAACA
>WJFF01000019.1:51637-61953 GCA_011800825.1 Fonsecaea pugnacius | reverse complement strand
TGTGTCAAAAAATGGAAAAGAGACAAAATAACAACTCACCCTCATCCGGACCGTCGGCGATTCTCAACGTCCTCAAGTGTGCCCACATGTGAGCCAGTGGTGTATCCTGACACACGCCCATGGCGCCGTGTACCTGGATGGCTCGATCGATGACCTCCAGCGCCATTTGGGGCACCTTGACCTTGGCCTCGGCAATCTCCTTGAGCGCGAACTTGGCGTCCTTTTGGTCGATCTTGACGGCGGCGTTCAGCACAACCAGTCTCGAGGCGTCGATCTCGATCCTTGCTTTGGCGACCCACTCCAACAACACGCCGTGCTCGCGGAGAGGCTTGCCAAAGGGGATCTTCCTGTCGTCGTTGAGCCGGTTGATCAGCCACTCGAGGGCTCGTTCAGCGGCACCAACGGCTCTCATGGCGTGGTGGATTCGTCCTGGTCCGAGACGGCCTTGCATGATCTCGTTGCCTCGGCCTTCACCAAGAATGAGCGCGTCCAGGGGCACCTTCACGTTGTCGAATGTGATATGGCCGTGGCCGTGAGGGGCGTCATCGTATCCAAAGACTGACAACATACGGTGGACTTTGATGCCTGGAGTGTCGGACGGCACCAGCAACATACTTTGCTGTCGGTACTTGTCTGGGTTGTTGGGGTCAGATTTGCCCATGACGATGAAGATCTTGCAGCGGTCATCGCCGGCGCCTGACGACCACCATTTGGAGCCGTTGAGGAGGTAATGGTCGCCCTTGCGCTCGATGCGGAGCTTGATGTTGCTGCCATCTGACGACGCAATATCTGGTTCAGTCATGAGGAAGCCTGAGCGGATCTCGCCTGCGAGAAGGGGCTTGAGCCACCTCTCCTTCTGGGCCGGAGAACCATAGCGGGCGATGACTTCCATGTTGCCGGTATCAGGAGCGGCGCAGTTGCATGCCTATGGTGTGCAGGCTTTGTTAGCGAGGGAAGACACAGGGGAGGTTTCCAGGAAGCGAATACTAGTCGTTCCTCTCACAGACATGGGACGGCAGGGGAAGAGAAAAATAAACACACCTCGCTAGCTGTAATACTCTTGCCCAACTGCTCGGCCATAAGCCCGTACTCGACGTTGGTGAACTGAGGGCCCTCCTTGAAATGGTTCTTGGGCAAGAACATGTTCCAGATGCCCAAGGCACGAGCTTTCTGCTTCAGGTCGTCTATGATCGAGGGGTGGCCGTGCCAGCGGGCATCACCCGAGCCGATTTGTGACGAGTAGACGACATCGGCGGGGATACATTCTTCGTCGACGAATTTCTCAACCTACAGAGGTGGTTAGACAAGTGGAACAATAGAGGAACAGGGCAGACAATACCAAGTCCAACAGCTTCTTCGCCCTCTCCGACACAAAAGGTGCGGCAATAGGTGGGATGTTCTCTGAGGCGGGCATCTTGGATGGGGACTCGGGGAGTGTGTCCTGGTTATGCTCTGGCGAAAGTAGTAGAGATGGAGATGGAGGGATGAGAAAACCCAAGGATGGACGGGAGAAAGTCGACAGAATATGTACTCAAATGTCCGCGAGAATTGCCAGACCCTCGGCTCTTTAACAGAAGCGACACGAAACAACTCAATGGGACAACGTGGAGGGCGCAGTTTTGTAGCTGTTGTTTCGGCTGTAAGTCTGAATCTGGGGAAGTGGGAGTTGGAGACTGCGACTTTGTGCCTCGGCCATACAATGAGATTGTCCCGACTCAATTCCACCGGATGATTTGGCTGGGCCTGGGGAAGAGACCCTGGGGGTTGCCTGGGGAAGCTTAGGGGAGCCTAAGGGGAGCCTCGAGGTGCCCGTACCGCCATTTGTCTACTTGGTTACGGTTGATTTCCATTTCCGGACGAGAGATGCCGGGGCCGGGATTACTTATACCCGATCCGAGTCACTATCTTTACTACGAAGTTTGGAAGTATACCGGAGCCTTACTCTTGTACCGAGTACTTGGTACAGTCAACAAGTACACAAAAGCACAGATGGTGAGAGGGTTGAAATTCTCCATTCTTGATAGACTCTTGTCAATCACTGCCTGTCCAGGCCAAAGTATCAATCTAGCTACTTCTCCCACGACAAACTCTCTCCTGCTCACACCAACTCCAGCCAGCACTTGGCTCCGTCTCTTTCAAGCCAACACAAAAAGAAAAACATAACTCCACGCAGAGTCCCAGGAGAATTGATGCAATTCGAAGAGCACACACTCGCCCTGTCTCAACCACTTCAAATGGCCTTACTTCAAACCTGAATGGTGAACCGTTTCCCTTGCCGCCCACAGCAACACCGCACCCACCAAGCTTTTCTTTCCATATCCTGTAAACGTTGTCCTCGTCGGACCGACGTGGTCAAAAGCCCACGGTAAAATAAACATCTCAAAAGAAAAACATACTCAAAGCCGCTGCTGTTCCCAATGCCTTGGTCCGGGTATTTTGGATTTTTGATTGCTGTTGGTACACTCCGTGACACCTCGTCGATAAACAAGCCATGTTTGCAAAGTCATCAGTGTCAAGGTTCCAATCAAGACGAGAACGAGGGTGTTGCGAGTATTTTTTTTGGTCTCTCTCCTTTTTCTCAGACTCATGGCAATGTGGTCTTCACCTGACCCTCCAAACAAAAATCACAAGATTCAAATCCCCCCCTTCCGGCTGGGATTATATCTCGCCCCGGTTCACACAAAAAGTTCGAATAAGCTGACAAGAAGGTGATGCTCAAAGAATTACAAATGGAAGTTGTGCCAACCTCCAACCCACTCAAGCTCATCCTCATCGGCCGAGGATGAATCCGTCACCCGTTGTTGCCGCCAATCTTGATTCAGGTACGCCGGACGTGCCTTCTGTCGGCTATCACGGCGATGCCATGTATGTTGATGGTGGTGGCTATCGTGTCCCAATACAGTCGTAGGTTTCCTGCGTGTTCCAGTCGTCATAGATCGTTTCTTGAAAGGCCAAGTTTGAGGATCCGACTCCATCTGGTAGTTCCGCCTTTTGTCGCCCAGCGCCGCCCACTTGTCCACAGGAATCTGTTTAGGCGAATGTCGAGGAGTTCGTCCACGCCATCCAAAGGGGTCGTTCTCATTCGCCCCGTGGCTCGCCTTGATCGGCGACATGGGTTTCGGCGTGCGGCTGCGACGCGCATTGCTAGAGGACCGACTCTTGGACTCGGTGAGCACCCCTGGAGGTACCGGAAGACGCTTCTGGCTATCCTGACTCCAACTGCGCGAATTCTGTTCACGTCGCAACTTCAGCTCCGCTTCCCGTTCCGACTCCTCCTCATCTTCTTCGAACATATCACTCCAGCTCTTGGCCACGTCATCCTGTTTCTTGCCAAAGACGGAGGACATGGTGGGAATGGGCCTGGAGGCGCGAGATGGCAACGAGTTGGGGATGGGGACAGGGTCTGGCTTAGGCGGGTTACGGGCAGCAGACCGTCTGATCGTCATGGATTTGAATGATCCATAAGCAGAGTCGAAGATGGACGTCAGAGAAGGTGTAGTACCATGGCCAGAGTACCAGGACTCGCCTAGCTTGAGGCTCTTGTCCGAGTCGAAGAGATCCTCCTCGTAGAGGTCAGGAATAGAGTCCAATTGCTGTTTCAGAGGACTGGCATGCAATGCCTTGGCCCAGGGGAAGGAGTCGCCATCCATCTGCGGGCTTTGAATTGACGGGGTCCGCAGGGGCTCGCGATTGGCACTCGCCTGCACAACGTCTCGTTCCTCAGAACAGAAAAAGTCGTCAAAGGATTCGTCCTCGGTGGTGAAGGCGATGGCGCGGAGCACAGCATGCTTGACAAGCCCCAGGTCCCGTTTGGAAGGGTCCAAAGCCATGGCCACGGACAGGATCTCAAAGGTATCCTGCGACATGCTGGGGAAGATGTCGAACAATGATTGGCGGTCTCGACGATAGTCGGCAAAGAGGACGTCCGATTCCGTAGGTGTAACAAAGGGATTCCTGGCAAAGAGGACATTGAGCAAGCAGATACCGATGGACCAGATATCTGCCTTTGCCGGGGAATAACCTGTACCAGCAGGGTCATACTGTTCTGGGGCCATGTATCGGTCGCTTCCAACGCAAGATTCGTACGACCAGAGGCTTCTGGTGGCTAAGCCAAAGTCCCCGAGCTTGACGGAACCATCTTGAGTCAGGAAGATGTTCTCAGGCTTGATGTCTCGGTGGTAAAGGCCGTTAGCGTGCATGTGTTGCACCGCACTGATCAGCTGCAGCATGAAACGGCGGACGTGCTCTGTCTGCATGGGACCACGGTTGAGGCGGATTGCCTCATACAGGTCACCTTGAGAACAGTATTCCAATACCAGGTAGGTGTGAGCGTCGGTCTGAAAATGATGGACAAGGTTGACCAGGTGGTCATGGTGCTTCAGAATTGCATGGCATGCAAGCTCTTCTGTACCTTCATCCGCGGTTGGTACCTGTGCGGACTTGTTGGCCACAGAGGGCTTGGTCAAACATTTGATGGCCACATTCTGTCGGGTCAAGGTGTCTTCGGCGAGGAAGACCATGCCAAAGGAACCATGATTGAGGGGAGCAATGGTTCTGAAACGACCGTCTAGAAGTTGACCTTTGTGGAACTCATCCTTCATGCACTCCATCTTTGTAGTTGGTTGGTCAAGTGTGGTGTGAGCCGATAACTCTCTGATGTTTCGAGCAGCAGTCTAACCCTTTTAGACGCGAGTGACAAGAACTTTTGATGTCTGAACAGCGACAAGTAATATGATCCAGGAGGGCTTTGTACAACAGTATAGACAGGAATGGGATTGCAATGCAGACGTAAGTGTGTAGGAGCAGATACGCTCAGGAGGAAACGTCGTCGAGTATAGGAACTGGAACCTGGACACCAAACATAGATCCGCCTTGTAGCTTCAATTCTTCAACCTCCTCCACTTATCATGTGTAGAAAACGCCCAGTCGATAAGGACACCGCGGAACTCCTTGTTGTTCGTGTAAGGTCAGAGGCTCATAGAGGTGATATAGGTCGTAACGTAAAACAAAAGGAAAAAGCTGATCGATGACGCAGAGCCTGCCGGGCTCGTTGTGCAGTCGAACGAGCAGATGCGTAAAGAGCGTAAAGTTATTGTGTCATGGTCGAATGGATTGTGGGACTGGTTCCGGCAGAAGAGCCAAAAGATTGCGAGTGAACGAGGAGAGCAAGAGTTGAGGATAGTCGAAAGAGATAGCAGAGATTCGAGAGAGAGCGGAAGACTTGGTCAGTTGGTGGTGGAGCTAATCCAAGGCTGTTGAGGTTGCCGCTTGGTCACAGCTTCGTTGAGCTCAGGATGCCTTGTCGACAGGCAGCCACAAGATTTGTCGCCACGAACGATGCTGGTGAACGGACAAGAAGATGATGAGAGAGTGAACCCGGGTTGTGCAGTCTTGACTCAAAGCAGATGCCGTCACCCCTTTGTCCCGAAGTTTATTGTGCTGTTGTGGGCTGAGCGTGACTTGACCCGGCTTTGATGACCCAGGTGACACCCACAACAATGATTCACCAACTAAGCCGAATCCGAAAGGCAGGCGAGACTCGACAGATCCAATGCTCAAATGATCCTCAATATCCCACGCAGATCGAGGAAGAGCTCAATGGTATAACAGGATTATAGGTACAGTTGGGATGGGTGAGCTCGAGCGCAGTTGTCGGGTGTGGGGGGGGTTCGAGGACCAGCGGGGGTGGGAGGTCGCTGGGCGACAATGAGGAATGCTGGCGAGCAGAAGGAACGTCGTCGAGACGGGGGAGAGTGAGAAGGAGAGACACGACCAGGTGCTAAATTGTGTGTAAGTGACAGGGAGAGTAGAACGAACACTCGTGAGGGCTTTTGATTTCACATTGCAGGGTGGTCGATCTGAAGGTCGAGTGGTAGGGGCAAAGGTAAACAGTGAGACGAAGATGGCTGAGTTATGGTTATGAAGCAGAAGAGGTGCAGGCGGTCGAGTTGGCGGTGACGGGTGGCTCTGACAGCTTGGCCCTGTCTGGTCCCTGGGGCCAGCCGAGCAGTGGGCACACCACTCTAATGGACCGCCCTCACAGCCTAACCTTGAACAGGCGGACAGAGAGCTACGGCCTACGAGCTACGGGCTACGGGCAACGGCGAGAGGCTGCTCGCCCTCTCATGGACCTGCCCCAACAAATGACGCTGGTCTTGTTACCCACTGGGCGAGCGAAGTCAATGGAATCGGCCGGCAACTGCAGGGCCAGCCAGCAACAAATCAGGTTCCAGGGGGTGGAGCCACTGCCACGGTGCCTGCGCCTGCGAGGGTGGCCCACGGTTGGAAGGCAGCTGCATAAGCTAGTCCACTTGGACTCTAGCGCACTTCTGCACAAGCAGCACGTCGCAATTTCCTACTAGCGCGTGACCCATTTTTCTTCTGGCCCTCGCTGGCTTTGTCTGTCTGTCCTCGTGCTCATCTCTACGCCTGAAGATTTCGATGGCTCGACGAAGCAATGCCGCCACCCACTTCCCTCTCTTTTTTTGTCTCACACGCGCTCAGAGTCAGTCTCAGACAAGACAATCCCTCCCACCTTCGTACCCTCATACCCTCCCACGCCTCCAAGCCATTCTGATTCCAGACCCATTGGCAGCTCGTTCAGATCAGGTGCATGCCAGACAAAGGCTCTCCTTTTGAACCACCCCTCCCTCCCCCAGGTGCCTCTCTCACCCGCTTTCGGCTCGTCGCTTTGTCTCGTCCAACCAATAGTCACGCCACAGCCATCATGAGCCTTGACCAGAAAATGACGCCGCCGCTCGGTAGCGAACACGTAACCACCACAGTGGATGATAACCACAAGGACAAGAGGCAAAAAGAGGACACCTTGCAATGAACAATACTGAATGCCCTAATTACGAATCTCGGTTGTAGAGGGGAGTACGAACTCCCGAACGCTTCCCATCCCCTTTGTCATGAAGAATGCATTTTGCCTTCATAACTCGATGCTGGTGACACCCGTTCTGGATGCCATATCCAGGTACGTGCTCGTTCAACACGTCTCCCGAGTCCCGTGGCTATCTCCTCTGTGATAGGGCCATTCAAAAGCTACCTCACGCAACTCGTCCTAATCGGCCCTCGGGAGTTCAGGAGTCCCTCCTTTGTACCAGTATTGATATCAAGAGATGAACAGTTCAAGGACAGCTGATCATCAGGCCTGGACATTTAGGGGAAAGGGGATGAAAATCTCTCATGTGGCCCTGGTCATTGATTGTTGCTCAATGCTCTCCTGGCTGAGTCAACCTTACGAGTGCAGCAGGCCTCCTTCAACTCGTCGTACAATCTTACCCCGCAAAAACTTGGGAGTCCTGGGCTTTGGGATGGGTTCATCGCCGCCCATGAGCTCGAATTGTGATAACACAGCTTACGGAGACAACTAAGATGCCTTTCTGCAGCAGCTTGTCACCACTGTACATGTAGCCATTCTCCCGTCATGTCTGATCATTCTACAAAGGCAATGGAAGGCGGAGCATGGGGGGTTCCTCGTATTCCGTACCATCCCTCGCAGCCACACTCGACGAGCTGAGGTCATGTGATTGCAACCATTCGCATCGCAAAGGCTCATCCAGACGGCCCCAAGGAAGAAAGGTGTTCTCCTGTGCTTCCATCAATTTCCAAGGGTTTCCAAGCATTCAAGTTCTGGGCGTTCGATACAGCATGTCCGGTCCCGGAATACAAGTACGAGCTGTCAAAAACCTGGCAACGGCAATGGCGTGTTTATCTGATCGGCAGTCTTGCTCCAGGCGACATTAGCTTACGAAAACCTAGATCCAATGGAGTTCCAGGGACACCAAGGAGGGATGACCACGTGAAATGATAAGCAATTATTGGCAGAATGCTGGGTTTGAGACCTGGGAGGATCATCTCGGATAATCCCAAGTTCATTGAAACAAGTGCCCCCGAGGGTTTCGTGTTGCTGATGTTTCGGCCAGGGATCATTCTGGTATCCCAGGGCATCCACAAGGTCAAAGACCCATTTCTCGACAAACCAAAGAGTCTTCAAGCATCAAAAGCAGCGTCGATGGAACGTGCTGTAATTTACACAGACGGGCAATCTGCCATATCTTGGATTAGTGACCGACAAAAGACAGACCAGATTGCTATTCGATGCCAGCCATTTTGCCCAAAAGTCGGTGAAAAGGCAGTGCAATTTCAATCTCCTTCAATGGGCTCTTTCAGTGGCTCTCTGGAGCTGTTACAGTCCTTTTCTTGGGAGCAGTCTAATGCAGCCAGCGGGCTCTTGAGGTGCAGAAAGCCTGCATAAGCTCAGCAGGTGGCTTTCTCCATTCATCCTCCAGCTTCGATTTTGGGCTGTACGACTTGCCGATGAAGGGCTCCAGGCCCTGTTTGGATGCTGGCGCCCTCGGACAAAAGGCCAGACCTCATTGGCGTCAGCGGAGAAAAAGCTCTCGCCACCCACTGGCAACGGGACACGAACATCCAGTTATCGAGATGTCTGCAATAATGCCATGGCTGTTGCCAATACTACCTACCGGGGTGTTTTGTCGTCGCCCTGCACTAGGTACTCGTCGCTGAGGCTAACCGCCGATGCTATGAAACTTCGATTGTTGGTCTGCCAGACTATTGAATGCTCTACGGAGCACATTGGCCAGCGTCGGGCCGAGCAATACTTTGCAGTTCTGGAGACCGATACCCCGCCCGACAGCGTCACTCCACACAGGCGTCGATCTCGACCTGAAATCTCTGGCTATGAGGTGCGCATTGAGAGGCAGCTCCACTGAGGAAAGCGTCTGCTCAAACAGCCATCGTGTCTACCGTGGCACCTCAAGAAGAATTGGGCTACACAAAGACTTCATCCAAAGTAATGATTGACACGTTTTCGATGAGGTTGGCCCCGTTGTGTTGGGAGTAGCGCTGTCCCAAATTCTCCGACTGCTCGACTCCCAGCTGCCTCGAGATTGCCACGGGTGTTGGGCTCTGAATCTCCTCCCTACGAGTACTTCTTATCCGAAATTGAATCCTCTTTCAACACCAAAGTATGGCTCTATAATATGGTTGCTCCCTACAATCAAACCACGTCGGCCACCACGACCAAGCAAGCCTTTGGCATTTCTTGCAATGTTTTTGCACAACCACAACAATTTCTGGTCTTGTGTGGTTCCACGCCTTCGGTTTTGCTTTCGCATGCATGCCACCGCATTGCATTGACAGTCACAAGGTTGCAGACGGCCCAACCTAAGGAACACTCCCCATTCAGATCATTCTCCGGTAGGTTTTCGAGATCTTCAACAACCCTTAGTCCAGAAGGTGGGAGCTTTAGTCTGGTGAGGCTTTAAGCGAACCCACCGGGCGGCTGTTCCCATACACCATCCGGGATCTAGCGCATTCCTGTCCAAGATGGCGGTATATACACCGCCATGTTGCAAATTTTTTACCTTGAACATGCGCTGGTTATCCCTTTCTCATTGCCAAAACTCGGAAAAGTTGGCGTTGGTGTTGCAGTGTGCATGAACGATATGAAGGTGGCTGGAAGATGCAGATCTCGATTGCCTACGCTAATTAAACGAGGACAGTGACCGCAATCACATATTGCAAAATTTTCAATAACAGAAAAAAGAAACGAAAAAGAATCCTTCCCGTATTGTCTGCACATGTCGCAACGGGAGGACGTGGTGTTGATCCCTTACCTGTCTGGTCCGTCATGATATTTCCGATACACCGTTCCCAACTCTACAGGTGTCGAAGTGTTGGATTCCTCACGCAATTGAGTCTCAAGTCGGTGAACTCACTATTTGCGGCGACATACATCTCTCTTGGATCTGATTTCGACCCACGGATGCGATAGTATGTGGCTCCGATATTGCGCCCCTTTGATCCTATCTTTAATTCACATGCTTAGGAGGTTCCGCCCTCCTGGTCAATAAATGTGAGGATAGGGGAGGAGTTTGTATACACGGATCGACATGGAACCAGTGGTTTGACTACCTCAGGTTAGGTAGGTACGTCTCCGGAATTTCGGCTTGTGTCCTCATCATCCTTCATCTGGATTTGCAAAACCGCGATAGGGGCCAACTCAGATTCAGTTTGCTTGAGCCTATTACTACACTCGGTCACAATGCCCACGATCGAGGGCAGTCAGTCTTACACACCGGCCCCCATCGCGATGCAGTCAAGTTCTCTAGATACCCAATGGAGGACCTGCCCGTCTTTACCTACAAGGTAATTATGTCGGCCTTGATGGATGTTGTCGTGCTCACTTGGTTCGAAACCACCACCATCACGTTGTGATCTAGGCGCGAATCACCCGGGAATTTGCGGTGAAGGACTCTCCTCAGTACATGGCCAGATTGCCCTTC
>WJFF01000019.1:39651-51351 GCA_011800825.1 Fonsecaea pugnacius | reverse complement strand
GATAATGGTCTGTTGTCTGTCGATAGTCGTCGTCGTGTGATGTTCCCCTTTATAGACCGAGGGATGAATAGCCAGCCTCTGATGCGTCATTCCTTCCTTCGTAGTCGTGGCGGTGGTGCTCATAGTATAATATGTGACAATATTAAATGGGATTTATGAAGTGAGATTATATCACATATGGTATATGGATATGATACAGTTACACACGTGCTATACCACATAGGGAGGTACATACATACTGTGTACAAAGACCTCCTACCTGCCGCCCGAGGTCTATTTGCTCACTCTATCTATCTATCCCTTCAGCCTTAAGACTCCATTCTATCCAGACGCTCTTTCCGAGGTCCCTCTGCGTTTTCTGTGCAAAAGAGAACGAAGAATATTATACATAGGGTAGATACAATCCGGGATCGTCTTGTGAAAGGGTTCCCGTGGCCACAGGTCGACTTGGATAGCTTAGGGTCCTCAGCTTCGCCAGGGTAAAGTGTGCGGGAGAAGAGAGTTGTGGTGCTCGTAGGCTTGTCGTCTGACCAACGAGGGACTTTGACAGGCGTCGGTCCCGTACATTTGGCAGGGTTGGCATTGGTGAAAGATGCTTGCTTCCTGATTCCTCTGGTAGACCAGGATACTTCGCGAGTCTTTGATGGCACAGGATAGCTGTTCGCAAGCGATGCCAACTCTGGTCTTGTTTCCTAGTTTCAGCCAGCTCTCCTGGTAGTAGCACCGCTCACAGAGCCCCTCCCAAGGCCTCAACTAGCCAAAGGGCCAGCCGCACCTTCAAGCCTACCCTTCTGTCGATCTTTGCGAGATCATCCTGCGTTGCAACCGTCGCATCTCTCTGTAGGTTCTCCGTCTCCTCTTTCAGTCTGCGTTTGAGGCCTTCGTCGCCGGTCATGATCATCGCTCCGATTTCCAGGTCAAGACTGTAACTTCTTTTCGTGTAGTTGCTGCTCCCCACCACCGTAATGCTCGGTCCCGGCTCTTCGGCAACCTGCCCCTCAGCGTCCAACTGAGGTGGGAGAGTAACCCAAAGGCCTTTTGCATGGTAGGTCATTCCTCCGGGTTCACCGACTGTGCCCCTTCTCCACTCCTTGAGTTGGATAACATCTTCTTTGCCAGCATTGGACACGGTACGGAGGAAGCGTCGAGAAAGCAAAGTGTACGCTGCTGGTAGCATCCCACTTACTCCAGGGCTACCGTAGAAGCCGTTAGCCCACGGTGAGGCAGTAATCACCGTGCATGCCTTTTCAAAAGCTCTGAGGCCTGGTTGTAGTGCCGACGGGCTTTCCGGAGCAGCTGCTATGAGGAGTTTGCAGATGTCTGGGTCAATATTGAAATATCCAGCCGTGAATATCCAGGTTGACTTGTGTAATCGCTCATCCTCCGCAAGGTTTGTGAGCAGCTTAGTTATTGCAGGCTTCTCCGTGGAAGTATATTGTGCAAACTCATAATCGAGGAGGCCAATGTTCTTGGGCGCACCAAGGAGGATGTCGAACTGCGCCAGCGGATAGACGAAGGTCTTTTGCTGCGTAAATTCAACAGGGAACATCTTTTGTCTTGCCTTTTTGTGTATCAATGGTTCGAGGATTTCTTTAGCATATGCCTTGAATCTTTTGGTATGCCATAAAGGGTCGGGGTATCCTCGTTCATGAGGACTTGACAGCTCGAAGCCGCCGGGACGCTCCTCCGAAGGAACAAGGTGGTAAGAAAGGTCGCAGACAGCCTCGTGAATAGCGCCATAGAAATCGGTGAGTTCTTTGGAAGAGAAGAGGTGGTACCGGTCAAGACGGTTGGTAAAGTAGTCATTGGATAAATTGGCACTGGGTGGGTTAGGACTTTGACAAGAACTATAGTGAACAGAGACCATACCCTGAGAGCATTATTTCATCGTCAAAGCCATAGAGTTTCATATGTTGCAAGCCCCATCCCTCGTTTATCCGCTTGGGCATGTACTTCTTCTTCCATCCATTCAGATTTGGGGTATGGAACATGGAGATGTGAACACGGTCGGGGAATTGGACGGCCAACGGTGCCAGGAGGGTGCCACATGATGGATTAGGATCCTCCCGGGTTCCTCGAAGTGCATCCGTGAGGATCGATACCTCGAGGTTGGGGTTGTTCTCGAGCGCTTCCTTGAGGGTCTCGATGAGCTCGTGCTCGGTTTTGCCAATGTACAATGTAGACAGGTATATTCGCCGTTTTGCTCCTCTAATCTTGACCTGCAGCACACCTTAGTCGGCCACTTCCCGATAGGCGCGTTATGTGTCTACCTTCAGGGTGTCATAGAAAGCGGTGGGAGAGTCGAGGATCTGGATTTTGTCGGGGTCTATCTCGAATCGAGGGGCGACATGGTCAAGCTGTGTGGCCACTCCGGCAAGAGGGTGTGTCGTCGGAGTAGGGCCATTGCTGAAAGCCGACGACGAGGACGAGGACGAGCGTCTGGAGACGAACTTCGTTGTCGGGCCGCGCTGAATGTAAGCTCTGGTCGTCCGACTGCAGCTGCGAAGGCCTTGCAATCCACAGCTCCTGGCAAACATGTCCGTTCAGAGGCAGAAGATGGTCACAACCTGTCACCTTTGACGCAGTTGATACCTCCCCATCTGGCCCATTCCAAAGAACCGTCTTGTTGGGTGATGGCGGATCTCTCAGTGCGTACTTGAATACATCTGCGCACGTTCCCGATATTTCTTGTCGATCTCCAACGATGTTGTCATTGCTTGGCGCAATTGACTTGCCCGTTAACAAATTTAGATCAATAGTACTGGGTAGCATTGCATTCCTTTGACCTTGTTAACGAGGCTCATCTTTTTTTCAACTAAAAATCAGCTGTCTGTCTTAAACTGGGGCAATGCTCGCATCAAAAAAGAAACTGACACATTCTATATTCCACATCGAGTCCTAAGATCAATAGAGTCCTTACTGCTCTGTGGACCACAATTGGGGTATCTTGTATGAGACCTGACTGTACTCGGTAATCTAATATATACTCTTTATTCTCATACAGCGTCTTGTACATCACCCAAGCCTCAAGGATCCTCAGCAGTCCCCCAGCTACTGGCTCTTAGCTGGATCAGCCGCCAGTCTCAGCACACTCTTTGACGGGACCTCTCCTGCGACCCTCACACATGTATGTCCATACTCACGATTCATCCGCCGCTATGCAGGCATGGCCGACCGAGCTAGGTAATCTTCCCCTAGATATTCAATGCTGCAACCACATGCAGACGGGTCCTGGCAGCCACAAGTATCGAATTCATCCTCGGGGAGGGGACCAGCGTCCTTTACCGCGACAACCACCCACGGGTCTTGACAGAATAGGTCAGTGACAATCGGCTTGAGAACACTGAGATCTACAAACAGTCATAATCATCGCCCATCTTCATACACAGGATATCGCATACACTATTTGCAACGCTCGGCGTGTCAATGAGCCCACCTGTGTTGGCGATACAGCTACGCAGTATCATAGCCTCGCAACCGTGTAACTCACAACAATCTGCAGGCCTCTAGAAGATGCGGATATTCTCGGGCTTTGTGGAAAGAAAGCCCCATTCGAAGGCAGAACCGGGAGCAGCCATAATATTGACGTTGACCCATGGAGTTCTCAGTATCACATCAATGGGGCATGCGAGGGTTTTGACGACTTACCGGTGGCAATAGCCCAGTGTGCAGATATGTTAGGTCCCTCATATAGCTTTGCCCCAGCAGAGCGAACCAACTCTTTACACTCTTTGTCGGCCTCGACCTTCCAACTAGTCTGGTAAAGGTGAGCCAGTCAGCTTGCGTAGTGCGCATAGAAATGGCAGATTCATGGCGTGGGGATTGTAATGTGAGCGTTGAAACCCGTAGGTTCGACGACGTACACTCTCGAATTTTTTGCCCGCTTTCATATGGTACTAGAAATCTAAAGTCAGTTGGCGTAACACGAAGAAGCTGGGTGAATTTCCACAAAGACACTCACGATCTTACGCAGGTAGCTCCCCTCATTGCAGACAAGGAAATCCACGCGATCGGCAGCAATCAGCTCAAGGTCTCTCGGCTCGATCGTTGCATCACGAAACCACGCCGAAGGATTGCTGTGGAGCAAGGTAACGGCCATCTTCGCTCTCAAGGGCAGATCTGGCATCATCTTCAAAAGCCTCTCAACAGGAAATTAAGAGCGACAAGAGTAACAACTTCAGTCTTTGTAAAATCTAGAGAGGTTGGGAGAGGGAGAAAGATTTGAAGAGATGATGGCATTTGGTGAAGTGAAAGATGGTTGAGCGCCTTCCTCATCTCTGTTGGGCTGCGCTTTCCCAGTCACTGGCCAGCTCTTTCCTCGATACATATATGGCTTCATCATGCAGGGGAAGCTGCAACCAGGCAGAGTCACGGTGCTGATACAATAATCTGCACCTTCCCTCCATCTGCGTGTCCATTCCAACCGAAGTTGTAGCAAGCAGATGGGATTCCATCTAGACGAGCTCGTTCTTTTAAAAGGAGTCTGTTCGATCAGCTTGCAAGTAAACAAGCTTCTATCTTTTCCCTTAGGCTCCTGCGGCATCGAGTGTGTCACTCCTTCTGTCGCTCCTCTGAGTTTATCACGGCACCAATGCAGCTACCCAACGACGGTTGTTGAGATAGACCGTTAATGGAACAATTATATGCCGCTTTTACCCTGACCCCGATGTTACATAAAGCGGCATCACACCTGAACCAAAAGAGTCCCGCAGTCCACTTGGCGCATTCGCGTGAGGCCAACACAAGCCAACATCCACTTCCTCACCAGGACAGTTGTCGAAGCGGTGTGCTCGTGGCTGGTGAAGAAATGGAAATATAATGAGCTGTCACAGATGATCCTCTCGAGGTCGGCATCTCAAATAGAGATCGCCAATGGACTGCGCTGAAAATGCGATTTCCGAAGCCAGGTTTACTCCTTTTCGTCACCCTCGTTGCGAGTACTTCGATTCCATTCACGACCTTGACGTCTTCCACTTGTCCTTTTCGTACAGTAAACTACATTACTCACAGTCTCCCTCAGCAATGTCTTGCGTCGACTCGAAAGGCCAACATCACATCCACGACGGTCGAAACCGCCACCTCTCCCAGCGTGGTGCCTGCAGTTCCTACATCTTCTCCTGATGACTATTACGCAGGAGATTCCTCCCCCTCGGTGCAGTCCACTGTTCAGTCGCCATCCTCGATAGATTCTTCGGTTCACCCCGTGCACACATCGCAAGATCAGTTGGCTTTGGGTCCTCCCCAGACAGAAAGGTATGGTGCTTCTTCCGGGACAGATCCCGATCAGCCGGAGGACGAGTCCCCCCTCGAAGACGGAAAGTTTCTCTCTTTCGAGGACTGGAAACGAGAAAATTTGAAAAAGTCGGGTCAATCTGAACATATTGGGAAAGGGCCTGGAATTGAAGGTCGAGAACCGAGGAAGAGAACCGCGTCTCTTCGAGATTCTCTAGATTCACTGGGGGACGATGCTGAAATAGATTTGGACTTCTCCGGCTTCGTCTCTGATACCCTTGAACCTCCAAACCAGGGTCAACCCAGAGTGCAGCAGGAGATTCGCGACAGTTCTGCCAAGATCGAACTGGGACACGCTCCGAGAGCCGGCGTGAGGAGTAAAGATGCTGGCACAACCTGCAAAGAACGATTCAACTATGCCTCATTTGATTGTGCAGCCAACGTTCTGAAGACCAATCCCGAAGCCAAAAGCGCTTCAGCGGTACTGGGAAATAACAAGGATTCTTACATGCTAAACGAGTGCTCTGCCCAGAACAAATTCTTGATCCTGGAACTGTGCGACGATATATCGATCGACACAATTGTGCTGGCCAACTTCGAATTCTTCAGCTCGACCTTCCATACTTTTCGAGTAAGCGTATCCGACAAATACCCAGTCAAAGCCGACAAGTGGAAGACCCTGGGTACTTTTGAAGCTCGAAACACCCGTGAGGTGCAGGCGTTTCTGGTTGAGAATCCAGTTATATGGGCACGCTATCTCCGCATCGAGTTCCTTACTCATTATGGGAATGAGTTTTACTGCCCCGTCAGTCTCGTTAGAGTTCATGGGACCACGATGCTGGAGGAGTACAAACACGATCTCGAATCGATCCAAATGGAGGATGAAGGCAAAGCGGAGCAGGAAGGTGCCGACAGTGCAGACGAGGATAGACTTGTGCCGGAAGCGGTGGCTGAGCAGCTTTTGACCGACAATGACACTCTAGAAGAGTCTGTCCGTACTGCTGCATCTGATCCATCCCAGGTGCAGGATCCTCGCGTCGATGAGATCCAGAACCCACGCGACGAAGGTACTCAAGACGCAGTTTCCACTTCTCCGGCGCTTTCGTCTCAAAAATTCAAAGGCTTAAGTGGCCAAAACGATACGTCGAGCACGTGTGAGACTACGAAGGGCAGTGCTAGAACAACCCCCGATGCTCTTGACAGCCTGGATGCTACTCAATTGTCTAATACAGAAGCTATGAAACTTACTACAGACGCTCTAGCCTCCAGTTCCTTGGGGTCAAGCCACGTCACAACGGCAGCGGTGGATGGGTCTATCTCAACCTCCAAATCTGATCTTATTGTCGACTCGACAACAACCAACATTTCATCATTCCCACCTAGCACCAACAGTTCGAAAGCATCCGCGTCCGTCACGCAGTCGTCGCACCCAGCTCCAACGATGCAAGAATCATTTTTCAAGTCGGTTCAGAAGCGCCTGCAAACACTAGAATCGAATTCCTCGTTGTCCCTTCAGTATATAGAAGATCAGTCTCGCGCACTTCGAGATGCATTCCACAAAGTAGAACAGAGACAACTGGCCAAAACGACATCTTTCCTCGAACATCTAAATAGCACGGTCCTCAACGAACTCCGAGAGTTCCGCCAGCAATACGACCAATTGTGGCAGTCCACGGTTATCGAGCTTGAGATGCAGCGCGAGCGCTACCAACAGGAAAATATGGCCATTAATGCGCGACTCGGTGTGCTTGCAGACGAGGTCATCTTTCAGAAGCGAATGTCCTTCCTACAATTGCTTCTCATCTTGATCTGTCTTGGATTGGTGCTGTTCTCCAAGGGTAATCTGAACAGCTACCTTGAGCTGCCACTAGTACAAAGTGTCTTATCCAGATCCCCAAGTTCACGATTTGTCAACGTCGCCAGTCCTGACACGCCCTCACAGAACTCCCCAGTCTCGAGATCTAACTCCGCGAGTGCAGTGCAAAGACGTCTGGGCATTTTGAAGGGCCACCGGCGTTTCCCTTCGGAGGACTCGGCCGACAATAGCTTGAGTCCGACTGATTTGTACTCGCCACCAACGCCTGTTAGCTTCGGCGACCCTTCGTCGGATGGCGACGACAAAGAGGACAATGGCAGGCTCGGAGATCCCCAGTTCGATCCCAGCTTGATTGAGCGACCTAGTACGAGCCCGCCAGTGCTTGCAGTGGCGGAAAACCCCAGTGACTCAGAGCCCAACCAAGAGATCATGGACGATTCCATTGATAACGTGCTTCTTGGTTCGTCTGCAGGCAGCAGACAACCAAAACCACCTATCGTCCTCGTTGAAGATGCGACCCCCCCGCCAAAACATCTAAAGTGGCAACTACCAGAGAGCTAGAGGTGTTTGGGAGCTTTCGCAGGGCAGGAGGTGGGACATGGTCAGACCCTTCAACCCTGATGTCAATCAAATCCCGTCTCGTTAACCTATGGTTCTCGAGGAGCAAAGGGCGCATTGTGGACGCAGTTTATGACGCCAAACAAAGTCCAGTCAAGTGCATGCACCCACCGAGGAGACCTCAGTGGTCTCAATCTGCACCCTTCTCCTATGCTCATGGCTTTCCTCCCAAAGCCGCCCCGTCTTCTACAGAAATGTCATAAAGAGTGGGGAGATACCTGGTAGTGTGTTCTCGAGTAAGTAGGATATATTATCGCTCGACTGCCCAGCCTACCCAACGGTGCACATGAGAACACGCACAGAAGGGCGGGCATCTTACCCGTTTGTTCTTAACTACATGCTGACCAAGCATATGTAACATAGTCTTCCTATCTTGTGGTGTAGGACAAAAAGACCGAATGATAGCCATATAATGAACAGGCCAGAAGACGAAGATGGTGCGGAGATATGCATCTCTCTCCTGCAAGATGGGGTGGGGAGAGTTGTTGTGCAGAGTCGACACAAACGTCGGTCTCTGGCACTGGTTCACTGTAATAGTTTGATCGACAAGTAGTGACTGCTACCAGCTAATACTCATCTATCGAAATTGGCCTGTATCCGGACAGTCTCTTGTGAGTTTTCTCTAACCATCATAGCTGACGCTTGGCAACTCCTGGTTGTGTAAAGCCCCCTGTGCTTGTACAGCCTTGCACAGCCTTGTGCAGCCAAATGAGGCTAGGGCGGAACGTGATTGGCTGAACTCGCTTGCCTTGTCGGTCGATATTCACGTGACTTCCTCCCATCCGTTCGTGTCGGCGTCTTTACCAGGTACAAGAGTGACAAGTCGTATTTATCTAGAGTGGCGCCGACAGGCGTGCGTAGAGGTCCGTTACAATAACTACCTCGTACTATTGTGTCAGTGTCTTCATTATCATCCTGATCGGAACCATGTTCGGGACGGTAGCCGAGATTCGCCAGCAATTCCCTCTTCCGGACAATAATTTCTCCGCCACCGGCATCTGCATCCGTAACGTTGACAACGACCCTTTCACGCTTTCTACTGCTACATCCATGGAGCTCGTCGATTTCCCCCGTTGTTCCCCACGCGATCTGCGTGTGAGATGGATGAGGGTGTGTCGCAATTTGTCCACACCTCACCAAATTTGTGTTGGTTGAACCATATTCCTCCGTCTCTCACACCCAAGATCCGACGGACTCGGGATGTGTTGGCCAGGTAGGTTGGATTTGATCCCGAAGCAAAGGTGAATCGGTATTCAAATAGGTCCATATCATCCGACTCTGTGAAAATGTCTGGTTATTTCGACTGAATCTTCCCGCCGTATGCTAATGCAGCTACTGGACATGTCCAGGCTCAACCTCTACATTGCTGCCGCTGTCGCAGCCTCTACCGGCGCCCTGTTTGGCTACTCGGTCGGCTTCGTGGGAGGACTGCTGGTATTGCCTTCGTTCCTTTCCCATTTCCACCTTGATATCCTTCCCTCGGCTGAACTCGCGCGGGCTCAGTCACTGGTTGTCTCGTCGTGGATCGTCGGCGCCTTCTTCGGCGTACCAACCGGCATCCCTATTTGCTCTCGTTATGGCCGGAAGGCATGTCTCATCTTCAGTGCCGCTCTCTACGTCCTTGGAACTGTATTGCAGGTCATTAATGCTGGATCAGCACTGTGGTTGTTTGAGGTCGGGAGATTTCTAAATGGCTACGGGGTTGGCGCTGGCACGTTGGTCTCGCCCATTTAGTATGTCTACTGCGCATTTATTCTCGGGCAACCCCCGCTGACCATAATTACAGTATCTCGGAGATAGCGACACCCTCAAATAGAGGCATACTGATGTCCAGCTTTCAAGTCGTGATCCAAGGCAGCGCTGTGATCGGCTTCTGGGGAGCATACGCCGCCAACGCTGTGATTGCAGACACTTCAGATCTACAATGGCAGGTCCCGGTTGCCATTCAACTTTTTCCAGGCATCCTTCTCCTTCTCGGAACATTTTATATCAAAGAAACACCGCACTACCTGGCTGCCCTGGATAATCTCGAGTTGGTGGAGGATTCATTGTCCTGGTTTCGAGGATTGCCCCCAACAGACGTGGCTGTGAAGCGCGAAGCCCTCGAAGTCTCCCTCACCGTGCTCTCTGGACTACGTCGACAGGCAATCCACAAAACACACTTTCTTCGCGAAGCGCTCAGTACTCCAATTCGCAAGCGTCTGGTCGTCGGAGTCGGTCTGTTCATCGTTCAGAACATGTCAGGCATGGTCGCGCTAAACTATTACGTGGCAGTCATCTTTCTGAAAGCAGGTTTCAAGAGTGTGTCGGCGTCTCTATTCCTGACAGGGATATTTGGGTTTGTCAAACTCATCGCTGCCCTCCTCTTCATGTTCCTCTGTGTGCGCATCTACGGCAATCGCTTCTGGCTCCTGTGGGGAACCGGCATATGCGCCGTATCGATGTTTGTGCTGGGGTACTGTACAGCGACCATGTCTGATCCATCAGATGGCGGTAGCATACCGTCTGTCGTTCGCGCCACGTTTTGCATTCTGAGTGTCTATGTGTACGCAATCGCCTTTGGGGTTTCGAGCGGGCCTATTCCCTGGAACGTGTGCAGCGAGATCTTCCCTTCGTACATCAACGCACAGTGCTGCGCGGTCACGACATGCACGCAGTGGTTGTTTCAGGTCCTTGTGGCGGCCATCACGCCTCTCCTCCTCGCCTCCATTGGCCCAATGACCTTCATCTTCTACGGCCTCTGCAACGTCCTGGGAATGGCATTCTACTACTTCTGCGTGCCGGAGACAAGGGGAGTTCCATTGGGGAAAGAAATGAGTCGAGTCTTCGGTCACGAGGACGTTAAATACGGGGTATATGATGGAGTGGTGGAGGAAGTGGAGGATGTTGACGACGATGAGACGCCTTTACTTGGTTCCGAGAGAAAGAGGAGGAGAAGCTCGATTGCAATTGTGGTGTAGCCTGTCTACTACGCTTCTTTGGGGTTGTGGTCTCTGCTCTTCCTGCCTTTTTACAGGAGAAGATATTCTCTTACAGCTTGGAGATAAATTTCACCCTGTTCGCCACCGCCGTCTTCGCCGTCGATATCTTGGGCGCAAATGACTCAAAGCTATGAGGCAGGCCGGGATACACGTGCATCTCGAGCGGAATACCAGCCTCGGCGTGTCGTGCCGCGTACTTGATGTTCTCATCCCTGAAGATGTCCAGGTCCGGGACGTCGATATACACGGGCGGGAGGCCTGCCACGGAGGAGACACGCGCCGGGGCTGCCCAGGGTGAGACGTCGGTGGTGGGGTTGCCGGCTTTCTCACGACCCAGGTACGCGGCCCAGCCCGTGAGGTTGTCGTCGGGCGTCCACGTGTGGAGGCCTTCGGCGGCCTCGTAGCGGCCCTTGTTGCGGTCGTCCAGTATGGCGTTGACGAGCACCTGCCGGGCCAGCGGCGGGTCGAGCTTCCTGTCCCGCGCCATGATGGCCACCCCGGCCGCGAGTCCCCCACCCGCAGAGTCGCCCATGATGGCGATGCGGGCGGGGTCGACGCCCAGTTCCGCGGCGCCTTGGGAGGAGTGAACCCACTTGAGGGCCGCGTAGCAGTCCTCGATGGGCGTCGGGAAGGGATACTCGGGCGGCGATCGGTACTCGACCGCGAAGAACGGGATGCCCCCCTGCGTCACATAGCTCTGGATCATCTTGCGGTAAAGCGGGACCGTGAGGCAAAAGTACCCTCCGCCGTGGGTGTACACGACTGCCGGCGACCTCGTTGTGGAGGCGCCTTTCTTCGTGAAACGGTGGACGTTGATCTCGACGCCGTCAAACGACGGAACCTTGAAAATCGTCTCCTCGACGTCGGTGACTTCGGGCCAGTTCTTCATCAGGCCCGCCCACATGCCGTCGATGCCGGCCCGACGCGGCGCGACCTCGTACGGCGGGTGTTTGGGCGCCGCGGCCATGGCGGCCAGCATGGGCTCGATGGCCTGGTGGTATTCCGGGTCGTATTGGTAGGGCATCTAGTCCGTGATCCCGAAATCGAAATGAG
>WJFF01000019.1:0-25860 GCA_011800825.1 Fonsecaea pugnacius | reverse complement strand
AGGCGTATTCTCTTATTCACCTTGCCTACGCCTTCTCAACAGTCATGGTAGGCAAACGGCAAAGGGAACAGGCCACGACCAATACCCACCGGGTTGGCCGAATAGTTAGAACACAGAGAAAGATTGTTCAATGCTTATGAAGATTTCCCACAGTCCTCCCTCAAGCTTAGCTATCGACACTGTTCCAATGGTGTGTAGACGAGACGATATATGCTTGTTGTCGTCGGCCCTGTGGGGATTGTGACTCGAGTCGACGAGGCTGACACAGTGTGCGATTACCCGAAACGGCCTAGCGCGGTATTCTTTAAGTCAACCACAATCAGCATCTGATCAGCACTATCAGCATCGGTTATGGAGGAAGAGACCAACATCACTCTCGCTCGGGAAGAAGGTTCCCTCTCTAGGTGACGGATGCTTTGGGCATGTGGGCTTTTGCTTCGGAGTGAGGAGATCCTTTTACAGCGCCAATGCTCTGGTAACGCCATCGACTGGATTGAGGCTTGAGAAATGCGGGGGTTTTTCTTCGCTCCGCTTCTTTGGGATCCTGTTTCCCCCTCTTTGCCGATGTGGGACTTACCAATGATGTTCCAACCCGATGTTCAGCATCCGACCAGTCTGGTGTCCTCTTCGTATTTGCTTTGAAGCCAGTGTTGATTTTGGCTGCGACCATTCGGCGCTGCGGATCCGGTCTCTGGCCGAGGGTGTGTGCAGCAGAAGATGGAACTCGCCCCTCCTTTTACAAAGCATGAGAGGGAAAAGAAAGGTATATATACAGAGCCCCAGGTCGATTGAAGGTATCACTGGGCGCAAAACTCGAACCTAACCCACCTTTCTTTGTTCACTGATTAAGAGCCTTTCCCCAACCCCTCTGTATTCCTTTTGAAGCAACAACTTCACCATGGCAAAGATAGCTGCGGAAGCAGTGACCCAGCTGAAGTCCCAAATCGATGCTTTGACCTCTGACCCCGACGGTGCCCCTGGGGTGGTCTTCGCTGCCGTCAACAAACAAGGTGAAATCATATTTGAACATGCAAGCGGGAAAGTGGGCCATGGAAAGTCCCAGCCCATGACAATGAACAATGTGTTCTGGATCGCCAGCTGTACCAAGATGATTACCGGGATTGCGTGTATGCAGCTTGTCGAGCAAGGCAAGCTGGCGTTGGACGATGTAGAGCTGGTGGAAAAGCTGTGCCCGGTATGTCTTGAATCCCCGGGTTGCCATTTTGTGAGAGGGATTGGAGTCGTGGGGAGGTGGTTGGATCACGTAGCGGCGCCGAAGCTAATGCTCGATCGCCGTGTCACAGGAGTTGAAAGCTGTGCAAGTGTTTGAGAACGGCAAGTTGGTGCCCAAGAAGAGAGGCATCACCTTGAGAATGCTGCTCTCTCACACGGGTAAGCTGTCTCTTATTCTCTTTCTACCTCTCCTTGTCACCCCCTACTAATATGGCTCTACGCCAGCCGGCTTCGGGTACTCGTTCTTTGACCAGCGCCTCAACGATTGGGCTGGGCCCCTTGGATTGGATGAATTCTCTGGGTCCTACCACGACTATCTGACCCAGCCCCTCGTAAACCAACCGGGAGAAGTGTGGGAATACGGAATCAACATCGACTGGGCGGGACAACTTGTGGAACGGGTCTCTGGTCTCAAACTGAACGATTACTTCCAACAACACATCTTCAAGCCCATGGGCATCACCCACATCACGTTCTTCCCCGACGAGCAAATGAAAGCGGATCTCGCGTGGATGAACTACCGAGCCCCGGATGGGAAACTCTCCCTGTACGTCAACGGTCATTTGAACAGGAGACCACTTTATGCGAAGACCAAGGAGGAAATCGATGGGACCTTCCATGCTGGTGGAGCGGGCGCTTTCGCGAAACCGACCGAGTATTGTCAGGTTATTGCCACGCTGCTGAACGATGGTGTTCATCCTGGCACTGGCAACAGGATACTGAAGAAGGAGACTGTGGAGACCATGTTCACGAATCAGGTATGAGAGGATCCAAAGATCAGAGAGAGGGACAAGAAACGCCCATTTGACAAGGTGATTGACGCTGACCGCTATCGTCCCTGTCCAGATCCCTGAGATGCCGAACTTTGGAAGACAGGTGAGGGTTTTCCCCTGAAAAATGCGGGTCTATTCTACAGCTGTGGACTACCGCCGGCCCCCGAGGAGGATGGGGAATTCGTTCCCCAAGTACCTACGCATCTTGAAGACTGACTGACCGGACTTGACTGGGTACAGGCTATCACTCCACCAAAACCCGACATGTCTAATGCCCTTCCGGAGTTGTACCCAGAACCTCACGACATCCCGCAGGGCTGGGGACTGACCTTCTTCCTCCATCTACGTGACTCGGCCGTCCACAGTGAAGGGACAGGTTGGTGGGCGGGCTTGCCCAACCTGTTCTGGTGGGCTGATCGCAAGAGGGTACGTCTGGCTTCTTGCGCGTTGACTTGTTGTCGACCACTTCCCTGTCTCTCTCCTTTTGGCCTTTTCCTGCCCAATTCCCGTCCCTCACAAGGATATATTCCCTTTGGCTAACCTGCTTGAATTTCCAACTCTAGGGTCTCGGCGGCATCATTGCTTCACAGATTGTGCCATTCGGTAAAACATTTCCTTCCCTGCGCTTTTCTTTTCTCGTTAGATTTTGTTTGATTTTATTTCACCATGTCTCTACTCCCCCCTTCCCCTCTTCCCTTATAGTACTCTGCACCCATCCCTCCTCGTGTGCGAGGCAGAACTGACGCAGCAACCCCAATGTCGCAGGCGACCCTAAGATCCTCGGGCTCTGGGCACAGACCGAGGCCGGTCTGATTCAGAATTTGAAGTAGGAAAAGAGAGACAAGAGAGGAGGAATAAGCGCCGGGACCTGGTGGAAGGGAAGGCCAGGGCAAGGAAAGGGGAAGAGAGTGTCGGAGCATAGCAGAAGGGAGAGGAAGAGGATATTAATCACACAATGATAACCTGCCCAGAAGGAGAGAGTGTCTTATATCAATCTATCTATACATTTCGACACCAGACTCGTTCCTCTCCCCGTCCTCCTCACTGCCAATCTACATGAACTAAGGATAAATCCTCCCTGCTAAGACTCTGCTGGTTTGGTTTGACCTGCGGCGCCCCTCTCTGTCCCTTCGTCTCGACCGTCCCAACCACGACGAGCCCTTCTGCGTTGCTGCGTCACTCTTACTGTACCGGATTTAATTTAACACGTAGTAGATTAACTTGTGACTCCGTGGCGTCCAGACATACTCACTCCCTGCGGGATACATCCGGATTCCGTTCCAAACTGTGCCGAGTATACTCGTGCGTAGGTATATCTCGATAGAGACAAAGACGAAGACGAAGACGCTCCAAGGACATGGTTCCGCAATATACGCTCGCTCCGTTGAGAGGGAACATTGAACCCGTACCGTATAACCATATAAGGCGACCGGGTCACAGATCAGACAGGTGGGAATGAGAAGCGACACCGAAAGTGGAAGAGAAAAAGATCGTATATATGGGTAAGTATGATATTTTGTTTGAGTTGTTTGACATATGGTACATTGTACATTGTAGCCAATCCACACATGGCCAGGATCTAGAGTATGAACATCGTGATGTGTGGCGTGGAATCAAGACAAGGCTCTGGTTTTGGGATAGACACAGCCAGTGTCTGCCTCGGAGACAGGAAGTTTGTGCCATAGGGATAACATCGGAAATGTCACTGGCGGAACCACCTGAATCCTGTGCGGCGGTGCATCGTCCGACGACGTTGTTGCCGACAATGCCCTTGGAGTATCCTCGTCCTCAACTCCTGACTTTCGATAGTCTGTAACGGAAGTACTCCTGCTCTGTGGTGAACTTTGAGACGTGGGCTTTAGCGCTCAAGATGACAGTATGGAATTCACCAAAGGCCCGCTCGTCTCGAATCCAACAGCACAGCTCCATGCGCAGACTGGAGTGCATCGGGATGTCGTGCGAGGCAAAACGTCTCAACTCCTATCGTCCATCACCCACTTGGCGATACCTTATTTGTACAGCAACAGAAGTTTTAGTCCACAACCTTACCATAAAAGGGAATCCCTAGTTGCTGAAGGAGGAGTCTTGCGTCTTTGTCACAGCTGGCAGTGGTGTGGATGGTGATGTAAAGACCCTGGAAAGAGCAATTAGCAAGATTTAAATCGGACATATCGAGACAAATCCGGGGAACTCACAGGTATCAGTTTCGTCGGGTATGCGTCGTAGTTGATCTCAATCTCCGGAAAGCCGGCAACAACATCAGGCGTCAGCCCAAAAGAAAGGTTACCACTGTTGTCTCCAGTCGTGGCCCTAACACCATTCCAGTCCTTGATACGAGGCAGGACGACATTGATCATTTTGCCCAGAAAATGATACATATCTTCACTCTTCAAGTCTACTGTGAGACTGACCGGTCGGCCTCTGATCAAACCCCACCCCTGTTCATTGGATCTGGCCTTGTGCACCTCCACTCTTTGATTCGTGATCGCCTGTAAAATCATACCTGCGACATGAAGATAGCCCGAGCCTCCTTTAAGAGCGCCTTTGCAGAACGCGTGCACCGTGACCCGTTCAATCATGGGCACGTTTCGAAAGGTGATGGGTTTTCTCAGTAGTCGCAGTACGTCTCCACCACGCGGACCACGCAGCTGTCGATTGGCAAAATATGGGTTGTCTCCGATCCACGGGCGTAAACGAGGACCTTTCTCCGGAGGCCGGAAGCCGGGAGGCGTATGTTGATAGCACATTGTCATGAAATCCGGAGCAATGATGTTGTGATAGGCGAGTTCGACTCGCGGTGACGAAAAGGGGCCAGGGACAAATTCTCGACTGGCAGGATCTGAAGGATGGAGAGGTTGATGGGGATGCATTGGGCCGCGATCATATCTGGGACTTCGGAATCGGTACCTGCAGAGAGTGAGTACATCTCCTTCAATACCTGGGGAGATGCCCTAGAAAATACCTGCTGGGAGGTAGCTGTCGCTTTCTCGACTTCGGAAAAGCTAGAGGATCAAAGGCTCTGGTCTTAGGATGCGGACTCTGCATAGGAACTAGAGATGACTCCTGCTCCAGCTCAACGTATGGCTCTGGGTTTGCGACAGCCGCTTGGGTAGCCATGGTTCGTCGTGACTGCAAGCATCTGTTGCAGATGGGTGCATGATGCAAGGACCGCCATGTCCTGAAGAGACGAAGAGGGTTGGAAGAGGGCGACATAGCGCACATGTACACACGCCGAGTCAGACTGCAGAGGTTGGTCTGAGAAATTCAACTCGCAGACGGGACCAACAGTTCAGCCGAAATTCGAAGCTGTTCTCGTTAGTCAATCTCAATCGCAGAAAATCAGTTTACATTTTTGGCCGCATACTTCACAGTAGCTTCGGGTACGGTGAGTCATTAAGAGTTGCTGCGCAGACCGCAACTGCGCCTTGATCCCCACCTGTTCTCGGGCTGCTGTGTGCCTTGCAGAAGTCGCACTTTCACAAGGATCTTTGTGATTTCAACTCGGTACGCAGACGATCGCGGCTTTAGCTGCTCCAAACTGTTTCTTCTGCCTACGCCTGCCTATACGGTCTCTCTGCCTCCCCTCTTCTCGACTATACAAAGTCGAGAAAAAGTATCAATGGAACGCAACCTTCAACTTTGGTCGACTTCCGCCAGACATTCGTCCTGACTGGCAGAAACGGTCGCAATGACCTGTCTCTCTACGCCAATCCCATCATGGAAGATATCGCCGTACAGGCGTCCCGGTATATACTCCTGCGTCTCGCATAACTTCACAATTCTGACTCTGGGTATCTACAGGAATGTAAATCGTACAGAAACCGATCTCTTACAGACCCTTTTTCGCGCAGAGCCTGTAACTCAGGGCCTCGAATCCTTGCTGGCAAAGTGAATACAAGCAACCTATGAAAGGACGTCTCACTCACGAAGCTAGGTTTCGCTCAGCATGTCAAGACTTCCTCTTTATCGACTTCGAGGCCGCCGCCGGCAAAAAAGTCGAAGACCGTCTGTGGAATGCTCATACGAAGGCCAATTCAAGGTTCAGGCAATACCTTGCTCAGTTCCGTGAAGGAGAAGGCAAGAAGAAGGTCGTTGAACGTCGCAAAGCAGAAAAGCTCTATTTGGAGTTCATCAAATCGAGCCAGCGCTTCTACCGAGAGTATATCCAGCGACTCGCCTCAAACTTTAAGGATATCCCAGAGATACTGGACATTGCTCAAGGCATGAAGCTGGACAGTATGCCATGTCTCAGCCTATTGCCGATATTTGCTGACATTGGTAGCTCTCTCCGCAGACCAACCGCAGACAGTCGACGATGCCCTGAAGAAGCAGCTCATTGATTCATGTTATTCAGCCCTCGTGCAACTGGGAGATCTCTCGAGGTATCGAGAAACCGAACTTCAGACGAATCGACGCAATTGGGGCCCTGCTGTTGGCTATTATAACAAGGCGGTCACGCTCAATCCAACGGATGGCAGATCTTATCATCAGCTGGCTGTTGTAGCTCTCGCTGACGAGGACCACCTGCGAGCCGTCTACTACCTTTATCGAGCCATTTGCGTCGAGAACCCTGCTCCACAAGCTAAGAAAAACTTGGAGCTTGAATTCAAGAAGCTCAGGTCAAAAGCAGGCCAAGGCAGGCCCATCTCCAATGCTGCGTTGGTTGTTGAGGGTTGCCGCGACCTCCACGACCGCTTCCTGATATTTCACGCCAGCTGTCTCGGAGATGATCCAGACGACCAGAAGGATCAGCAAATCGAGATTCTTCGACTTCTAGAGGACCAAATTCGAGACCCATCTGAAGCTTCAATCCTCCGAAAGCTCGTCTTGGTTAACTTAGCGGCAGAGAAGTTTGCCACCCAGAATGTCAAAGGTGCGCAGAGATAGAACTTGGAGCGAGCGGTGTCGCTGTCTCATTTCTTTTATTTACTCACCAGCTCTGCAGGCACCCGGACTTTCGAGATTTTCCAATCGTTTAATGTCAAAACCTTTTTCCTACTCCTCAGAATTTTGCTCGACGAACTGCAAGAACTCGCAAAGTCAACTACTAATAAACATGACGCAACGGAAGACTTTCCTCAAGTCCCTCCTGTAATCCGCCGAATGCTTCCTCATCTGAGGCTGTACAGTGCATGGCTATTGACAACCATCGAACCCCTACTAGCGAGCGAGATCCTTGTCGTGTCTCTGCGACAGGTGTGGCCGTTGTATGTCAACGTCCTGAACGCCCTGATGCAGACGTTTCCTCCGAAAGCTGGACTTCAGATTCAATACCTCCTAGACGAAGATATGGACACCAGGGGGTTTTCTGCACTTAGGCTATTCGTCCAGAAGACACGCCTTTGCGATCGCACAGGAGCCACCAAACAGATGCACAGCGACGCAGCATTTGGCCCTCGTATTCCAGAGCAAGAAATGTTATATCGAATCAAGTGCCTAGTCACAGATGGAATGTTCCTAGCTCGTAAACAAGTGAGCTGCTATCGCCACGCACACTAAATCTCGCTGACATTTATAGGGTGACTTCAAGTCCTTGCCTATTCCTCTCACGTTCGCCAACATGCGATTCATCTACCTTGAAGAAGCCGACGGTGTTACACGATTTGAAGATCAAATCGCAAACCCCATGGATCCCGCCTCTGCTCGCTCCGTTGAGAGCGTCCGCACTTATGTTGGGCGCATGTCTCAGCATGAAATTCCTGCGGTACAAGCTACAAGCCAACAACCGGCAACCTTCGAAGTTGAAAATTCAATGGCCTCGAGAATGGAGAACATGGTGGATAATCTCATGCGGTCCGAAGCACGACGGCATGCCAACAACTCTGGAGCCGTAATGTACGATCTTCCGCCGTCCACAACGAACGCGCCATCAGTGCCACAAGGGCTCACCCACAGAAGCATATCGCAATCGCAGCCTCTTCCCTTCACTGCTCGAGACCTCGTACAGCGAATTCAGCAGCCATCGAGCGCATCACAGCCTAACTCGTTGGACCAGGCAGTGAACGTCGCAATTCTGCCCTCCATCTTGAACACTCCATTTGCACCACGACCAGGCGAAACTCCCGAATCATCGCCGCGGCCAAGTACCGCCCATCGTTTTCCCGAACCAGCATCAACACCAGCACCTGTTCGTATCAGCAGTTCTGCCCAATTCCAGGCTCACCTCATGCACATGCAGGATCAGGTGCAAATGCGGACGTCACCACTGGAGTCTTTTGAGCCTACAATGTCGAGTCACTATGGCACCCCGACAAATATGACCACCTGGGTCCGAGCGAATGACTCAGGACAACCTCAACTGTCCCCGTGGCGATCTTCATTTGGCAGTGCAGTACCTGTGCAGCATCACGCTATCTCAACCAGACCTCCAGATTCCTCACCTTTTGGCGCTATCGGCGAGTCGCGGCCTAAGAGCAGTCGGGCACCTAACAGCAGTCAGCCAGGATGATGTTGCCCGCTTTCTCGCTTGCTCCTCCGATCCCTGCGCGTCGACCCGAGAGCGCCACCATTAGCAGAGCGAGAATCAGACAAAATCGTATTGCCAATCCAATCGATTTCGGGGTGCTACAAGGGCATCTATCCTATTCGCCCAGTGCCCGCTTACACTGACTGACTAGCCCCTCAGAAGTCGCATTGTTGCAGATCCTGCGAACTTGGCGCCGAAATCAACTGGTGTGGATATCTGAGACAGCATTGCTGGGCTTGAAGAAAAGCTCGAGGACAACTATGCGGACTTACATATAACGGGATCTGCGTCGACTTCTTGCGGCGGCATCATGGACAACGTTCAGGTCCAACAGGGAAACCTAGCTTGTGAACACAGCTCTGAGTAGAGGCGAAGAGAGACTAGTGGTCAAATCAAACTTGACTCTTTTCTTTTTGACTTCTATTCTCGTTCCTGGTTCAGGGGGGATCTCCTTTTATGCCCACTTAGGGCTCTAGTTTTCGGCATCAAGTTTCCGTATCAACAAGTCGTGAAAGACGTGGCATCATGTCTGACATACTCTCCGGAGGTCTTGTTGAATTAGACCTTTCTCGCTGTTAAAGCGCCCATGGTGGTACATTCTTCAGAGGGATTACAGGAACGCCGGACTCATGCAATATTCAATCCGAAGCGACTTTTCATTCAAGCCTTGTATGTCTGCTTAGGCCGAGGATATCTGTAAGGAGACATGTGTTAGAGATGGGTCAGATAGGAAGGTAGCAAAAAGACTTACGCGGGCCCCAGTTCCTGCAGACTTAATCTTGCCAACCACTGGCCCTTTTTGATGCAGTCCTCCAGGGGATCACCCTGGACCACACCGGCGCAAAAGCCACCTGCAAAAGCGTCACCTGCGCCGTTTGTGTCGTTGATCAGGTTCTTGTCGATGACGGGCACCGCGTACTCCTTGAGCTCCACCTCTTCTTTTCCTGCCTCAGCCACGGCCACAATTGTTGGGTCCGTGCCCTGCGTGACAATCACCACTCTTGGTCTCTTTTGGTTGACCTTGGGCAGCTTGGCCATCAGCTTGGCACACTCTTGCATTGAGATATCAGAGGGGTGGCCTTGGGATTCCGCCCACGTCTTCGCCTCGTTCTCGTTCCCAAAGACAAAGTCGCAGTAGGGCAAAATCTCGGCAAGCGGCTCCTTGAAGAATTGTGGAATGAAGCCGGCCGACAGGCTCAGCATGAAGATCTTGTTTGTCTCGGCGGCGTGTTTCGCCAGCGCCATGGCCGCGGGCGGGCACACTGTCAGGTGATAGCCACCGACGTAAAAGCCCACGGAGGTCGCTTCGACCATGCTCCAGATGTGCGGTTCGAGGAGGTGCTCAAGCTTGTATTCATTGGCAGCGGCTAGGTGCGTGCACATTGTGCGGTGGTGGTCTGTAATTATGACGCCGCATTTCCCGGTGGGCGTGGCAGGGTCGACACGGTACTCGACGTGCAGTCCTGGATGGCCATTTCGTCACTAATCTGCTCGAGGGGAAGGGCATGCTTGGTGTCCAAGACGCCAGCAAAGAGTGGTGTGATGTATGTACATACCTTCTTCCTTGCACTTCTCTCTCAAGATCTTTGCGTACTCATCATCGCCCACGCAACCGATGTACCAGACACTGTCCGGGGACAGCATGTACTGTGCACCTCTGGCGGTGTTTTGCGCAGCACCACCGGGGATCAGCTTTGCGTTGCGGTTCTGGATGAGGTCGTCGTAGAGGCCCATCTGGTGGGGTTCCGCCAGGAGCGTGTCGTTCAGTTTCAGCCCGTACTTTTCCAGCATGGCGTGATCACTGCAAAGTCATGAGTTTTGAGTGTTTCCAATGATGAGGCCTGGGGAAGCCGGAAGGCCATTTTCCAAGTCAAGGGATATTGACGTACCCGACGCCCTGGATGTCTAGGAGGGGGTTCTCCAAGCAGAGCAGCTTGAAGGATTTGGTTGCCATCTTGCGGAGCGGGGAGGGCAGAGGGCCCAGAGATAGCGATGATACCGGAGAAAATAAGGGTGAAAAGGTACGAAGGAGTGAAGAGGAAGAGGAAGTTCGGATGGGTAAGATCCGTGGTCGTGCAGATATCAAACACCTTGTCGACAGCATCAAGTTGGGGTTTTGTGAGAACTGAGGGATCACCAGAAGAACTGAAAATCGGTGTGGGGCATTCAAAGGTGCATTTGATCAGTTTAGCCGAATATATTCCTTGTCCAAGCTCTCACCACCTCTCAACGGCTCTCTCACTTTGTGTGCGAATCATAACCACCAAACTTCATCATCCTTTGCCTCGCCACAAGAAAGTGTCTTCCTCCGCAAATTCACATCACTAAGATGGCATCTGTCGCTAACGAGATCGCTTCGACCATACAAGCCGCCCACATCAAGCACGACCCATCTCCGGAGCACGACATCAACCCCTCGACGGCCGCGTCGCAGAAGATCCCCGGCGAAGTCGAGGCTATCTCCCCTCCACGTTCTCGCTCCCACTCCCTAAGCGGCTCTGAGTCCACCCTACCCAGCGACATCATCCGCGCTCGTCCCCGAAGCCGATCTTTTCCCCCGATCCCCGACTTTCGCTTTGAGCAATCCTACCTCGCGAGCATCAAGTCCGCGGACACAAACTGGAAGGTCGCCTTCATCACCATCCGCGACCAGGTGTTTTTGCCGCTGGCGCAGGGAATACTGTGGAACTTGCTCATGTTCGGATGGCGTCACTGGCACCGCGGGAGTAAGTTCCAGGGACGGAGCCTGGGCGCAAGGGTCAGGAAGTGGTGGTGGGGCGTCAACAACTGGAAGGTCCCGGACACGGAGGCGACGCGACTGAAGAAACAGAGTGACAGAGAGGTGTTGCAGAAGGTCGAAGACTTCTTCGTCGATCGATTCGGAACCAGCCTGGGGGACTGAGGTACAATCCATGACGACCTTGATGCTTACTGAAGACGGGGTTTGGTTGAATGGCCAGTCTGTCCATCTATCTCCCCAACAGTATCTTCAGCTACACCGGCCTCTGCATATACCTGGATGGGTGCATGATCCTGGGCTCTCACCTGCCACTGGATGTTTGCGTATTTGCAAGCTTGACTGGCTTATTGAAGAGCCCCTTATGGAGGGATCGAATCAACGAGGTCCCGGGCTTATATCAATACATACTGGGCATGTCTGCTTAAAATTGGCCGTCTACATGCAAAGCGTGGACCTGGGTCATGGGAAACGAAGTTAGAAGCGGGAAGTGGCGCCAGGCCGCAAATTGTGTCGATGAGTGCAAGCTGCGAGTTCAAACCTGGTGGGGAGTTTGTCCGAGGGATGGTTGTGAACTGAAGGGCACGATCTGCCGCTTCACGGTTGAAAATGATTCAATGTCACGCACTAGAATTGTTCGTATAGCGTGGGAATCGAGAAGCGGGGAAGAGGCTTCGAAAGTGATAAATTCGGACTTTGTCAATTCCTGTCCTATTTTTAAGCACTCATTTCACCGAGCCGCGCCAACAACGTGGGTGCCGTTGCAGCAAGACGAGCAACCAGCGCCTCTGTATTGAGAGCACATTCATCTCGTCGGAATTTCGTGTGAGCCACATTTTCAATTGACGCCATCGAACTGACTGCGAAGGTTCCCACCAGCCGTTTGCCAGGGTCTCTGCCTTCCTTTTCGTCGCGAAGAAATAATGACTCCCTCGTATCCCTTTCAGACCTCCATCTCAGCCACGCACTGAACCACCGCCAAACGTCTATCGGCTCTTGGCCTGCACCTTGCTCGGTGCACCCTTGGCGCCCTGCTTGCTGGTGATCTGACCTCTCGCTGCGTTCGCTGCACTCTTCGCCTTCTCGGCCTTCTTCTTGCTCTCGCTGGCAGCCTTCTTCTCCTTGGCGTCCTTGATCGCTGCTTGACGGGCTGCGGCACGGGCTTCTGGGCGTTGAGAGCGGCGCTCCTTGATCACATCGAGGGAAGCGCCCACGATGGCTCGCTGGTGTTTTACCGTACGACGGGTACGTTTTTTGGCGACTTCCTATATATACAAGGTGTGTTAGCGACCCGGTGTCATGTAGAAAGGTGCGGGGTGAGACGAGTGGTCATTTTGGCTGTGCCTCCTCTTTTTTCGATAT
Source organism: Fonsecaea pugnacius (assembly GCA_011800825.1). Classification (NCBI taxonomy): domain Eukaryota; kingdom Fungi; phylum Ascomycota; class Eurotiomycetes; order Chaetothyriales; family Herpotrichiellaceae; genus Fonsecaea; species Fonsecaea pugnacius. Next base: position 13,289 of record WJFF01000019.1, on the reverse strand, counting down.
CATTGCTATATGCCCAACCAATCTCGTAGTATTCCGCCACAGGTAAACGATGGTTTTGATTCGAGACTAACCTCTGAGATACCCTTCTTGTGCATACGTCGGTAGAGCATGGTCCAGGCTATTCTTCTTGGGTTCTTGCGCTGCAAGAAAAGGGACTCGGTCTTGCCATTCTGGAATCGGAAGATCTTGCTGTCGCCGCGGACGTAGAGCTTGCCCTGTAAGAGTGTCAGACTCCGCTTGTCAGGAGGAACGGGCGTGCCATGGAATATTGCGAAATTTCGTCCAGGTCTCGTTCCCGCGAGGCTCAGAGGCCAAAGTGGGCGCATTGGTACTGACCTTGCCAGGGTAGATCTTGGTGGCGCTGAAAGTGTCGTCGTAGGTACGCATCTTGACGTTCGACTGATGCTGTACCTATTCTTCGATGGTTCGTTGAGTGGGATGGAAGTTGGTAACGCAGTCGGCGTTCAATAGTCTGCGGCGGAGTTGCAATTCTGCAGTGTGCGCGCCTTAGCTAATGCCAAGAATCATCATCATTACGTTCGAGCAAAAACACAAGCGGCGCAGATGTTTTGAACCTGTCACGTGATCCTGATGCCCCTTTTTCTTAATCGGAGCGTCATCAGTCTCTGTTGTTTCCATTCATTTTGTCTCTCTCTAGCGAGATAATTCGAGTCATTGCCCTACTTCCAATAGTGGGTAGGTTTCTAGCTAATTGTACACGTTTGTCATGTTGTCACAAGGGGGGCTCTCTGATGTCCTGTCATCCAAGAGAAGCTCACAAGGACCCCAAATCCCGGCAGCATTATTCGTCCTTCATGTCCTTAAACTTGATTCGTACACCCTTGTCTTGACCATTCATAAAGCGCGGCGATTCATATCCTCATCATGCCACAAGCATTCCGCCCACGGGTTCTTCTTGCATTTTCGGCACTGGATGTCCTTGCAGATCGGATTGGGGCACTCTCCACAGCAATCGGGGCAGACCATCTTGCCGCAGCCGATCTCGCCACCTTTAGTGCATTGGAGAAAAGTAGGTGCTTCTTGGCCATATGGAAAAAGGAAAGCAATCTGGAGCAGTCTCTCTTCTGCCATCTTGAGGGAGTCTGGGTTGTCTTTGTGGATCTTGACGGCCAGTGCAGCGGCTTTGTAGGCACAGCATGCGCGACCGCAGACAGCACAGCAGTGATCGAGGCAAGTGGTGCATTTGAGATTGCGAGAGTGCCAGGCTCGGCTTGTGTTTGGATGACGCGAATATGGCTGTCCTTCATCATAATCATAGCTGTGATTGTTGGTGGTAGTGCGCAAGTAAAGTTCCTAGACCTTGATGTTACTCACATTGCCACAATAACAAAGGATTAGTGACATAACTTACGAGATCAGGTCGGTGAAGCATGTCAGTTGTCTGTGGCGAGGCAGAGTCGGGCTGAGTCTTCTCAGATTTTGTCTTGAACAAATCAGTGACTTTGCGTAAACCAGTCTTCTTGTGCTCAAATCCGTCTGAAAGTGGTGTAACAACCGATTTGCTGCTCCCAATAGTAGTCCTGCCCGGGGTGGATTTGCCAGCCATGGGTGAACCTTCAGTGGAGGTGCTGAAGATATCAGTCTGGACATTCTCGGCACCAAGTTGGAATGTTGACAGGTTGTTGCTGAGATCGTAGGTGTTCGCTGTGTCAGAGCTTTGTCGTGCCACTGGACGCGGCAAGATGGGTCGACAAGCAAATGGCTCTGGAGGATTTGGGCTCACCGAGTCTCCTGCGCCGATTGTCTTCGCACTGAATGGGTTCTCTTGAATATTGCCATTGTCGTAGTTCCCTCTGACGAACGCGTTTCCGGGCATCGGCGCTGTGTCGAACTTGATTCTGTTCTTCAGACGGGCTTCATGTTCAGCCTTTTCGCGTTCAGCCTCCTCGCGCTCAGCTTCTCGTTCCTTTTCGTCAAATCGTCGTCTGGCCTCTTTCACCATTCGCTTGATTTCTTCTTTCTTAGACGTGCTGATCAGGGAAGGCGCATCGCTGGTGGAGGAAAAGGGATTAGGCTGGTTCATTGGATGCTGACTGATGTCTGGTGCTGGGATTCTCGTCAGATGGGAAAAGGGTGCTTCGATGACTGTGTGCTTCTTCTGCGAAGCAAGCCTCCCTTTGCTGGCACTTTGTGGAGGAGATGAGACTGGCATGGCGTGAAGTTGGGGTGAGTGGTTTGGCGGTGACATTATTAGAGATCGGGCGGGTTTGATGGTCTTCTCATCATCATCTCGCGCGGCCTTCATGATGTCGGTGGAGGAAGGATGCTTGACTGGGTCACTGTTCGGACAGGGGGAATTTGGGTGATTTCGGACAATGTCCAGGGCCAGATTCACATCAAATTCAAACGGCTTCCCTGTCACAATAGACAAGGGTCTAAAAGACCCTCCTCTACGTCGGTTGTAGAGGGGTGCGACAGAACCAGGACCAGGACGTGAAGAATCACTCACGTGATTCTTCAGCCTCGTGCCCTTCCCTCCGTCTGGCGAAGTCTTCCGACTCCGCACAGACAAGCCCGTCAGGCTCAACTTCTTCCCCAGAGTCCTCAAGGGGGACCCCGGGGAGCGAAGAAGAGCCTTGACAGACTGCGGCGTTGATGGCCGCGAGGGAAGGCACGAGGCCATCTCATCGGAGTCCAGACTCCACCGGCTCTGCTCCATGGTGGACGTCTTTGATATGTGTTGATGTAAGAGGGAAAACGAAACAGCGTGTCTTTGGGTCAACGCTCTCAACAGAAATGTTGCTCCAGTTCCCGCCGAGCTTCAGCGACGGGTACAAAATCGACCAATGGCGCGCATCAGCCTCCAGTCGCTTCACTGGGGCGGTGATGTCGCCGTGTTGGGTGGAACACACATCAAGATCGGCAGTCAATGGTCAGGATGGACAGCGTATCAAGAACGACAAAGACCCAGATGACCACAGGCACTCTGTCCCCAAGAGCGGGACGAACAACAGCGGACGACACAGCGGTTATGCCACGACAGACTTCTCAAAGACAAGCACAGAAACAATCCAGAGCCCGACTCACCACGGTGGATGGTAAACAACCTCAAACCAAAGAATCTTCAATTGTATTCATCATGGGATAGTAGTATTCATCGTGCTGAGAGAATTGAAGGGCAGGAGCCATTCTTCTCTGGTCATTGTGTCAAGGGCGAAGGCTGCTCAGATCGTCGCTCGTTCCATGCTACAACTTCATCGAGTTCTCTCTTTTTCGACAACCCTTTCTTTCCTTGCACCCTGTCATCAAAACAGACGTTGAAATCATGGCATGGCATAGGTTTTGGTCCATTCTCTCGCTGTCTGAATCGCGGCCTCCTGGTCCTCCTTCCATCGCTGGGCAACATCATTCGCCAAAGGATCATCCGGATTTGGAGCACCTAGCAGAGCCTGAATAGAAAGGAGAATTGTTCTTATTTGAAGCGCAGGCGACCAATTGCCTTGACAGAGGTTAGGCCCTAGTCCAGCCCAAGGGACAGAGGTACTCACTCTTCAGCACATCCAAGCAGATTCGGCCGAGCTTGTCAATGTTTGGATGGTATATCTTGGTCAGAAATCTGATTTTGGGAGGGGTCATCGGATAGTCGTCTGGCAGGAATAGTTCGAGCTTGAAGACGCCTCCTGCAGAGAATCAGTCCTGTCGGGATCATGTGTTGTGGTAATATGCCGACATACCTTCATATGGAGATTGTGATGGACCATGTATGCTGACATCAAAGTATCGCAGATTGTCTTCGTGGGGTACCGCGCTAATCCCAGGGACACTGAAAGACTTAGACGGACCTTAAGTCAGTTCTAGGGCCAGGATGGGACGTACGGCTCCGCCATCAACCTCTCCGTCTCTTTTATGATTCGCTTCGGCAGCGCCATCACGAAGGTATATGTTTCAACAGGCCGCGGAGGGCGCGTTGAAAGACCTGGACCAGAACAGTGTCGGAGAGCTCAGCTCTCAATATCTCCGCAGGTAGGATCGGAGAACTAGGTGAAACCTGGGGTGGAAGTCGTGGAAGGGAGGCTCAAAGGATCTGGGAACGGCAGTTTGCACGAGGCAAGGGAGAGTGTCTGCAAAAAGAATGGTGTGTAGGTCAACAGCAGGGTATGCAGCCGGCTGAGATAAGTTATTAGCACAGTGTTGTGGCTGCTTTGCTGAGGCAATCGGTAGTCACTGTCGTTTGAGTCACTCTGATTGATATAGGTCGATAGCACCTGTTTGTCAACTGCGGTTTCCATCCAGACATCATGACTCGGGGACAATCTTGGCGGCAGTATCCCATCCGTGGAGCATGACTCGCCTCATGTGGCTGCGATATCTCCCTCCTCCAATTGTCTCCCTCAGAACCACTTCCTCACATCGTGGGAGGTCAAGAGTTTACTACACTGGCAGTCATTGTTTTGTCTCGTTGATGTGTGTATCAGCAACGATATTTTGCCTAGTCGCTAACCATGCTCCCGCGCATTTCGACATGAAGTCCTGAACAAGGTCCACTTCACATGCAATAGCAAACTCCCCCTTGGGCTTGGACAAAGAGCTACTCGTGTCTCCTATCAGCAAGCCCACTACAGTCAAGATGGGTATGGAGCAGGCCGTGCAGCTCGTTGGGTATCGATATGCACGGTGACAGCCTTACCGCCCCGTACACCTCCAGCATCGCCCCGCATTTTAGCGTCCCGCACACAGTTATATCCCTTGGTAGACCGATATGAGAAGGCTGTCCCACCTTTGAACACCATCATGTGAGAATTGACTTGGGATACAGTGCACCATGGCGGATCTAACCTTCAGTCGAGCCCATGAGACAGGGCAGTTCCTTCGTGATAGAATCACCACTGGGACAAGCCACCACAATTGAGTGGGAATTGTTGACCCACTATTCGTACTTGGTCCGCAGTTCAGCACTCTGTTGTTTGTGTTAGGACACTCATGCGAAAACCTAGATTCATTTCTTGGTGGAAGAACCCACTTAAATAAGAACTCATCCTCCTACGTGCTTCTGTCCGACTCTACTTTTTGGGGGCCTTTACCACATCGCGACACCAGTAAATGGCAACACAGGAACAAGTTGAGGGTCTCGAGACCACGGATGTGATAATATGTGGATGTGGCCCAACTGGGGCATTGCTAAGTGCGCTCCTAGGTCGAATGTCCGTTAAGAATGTTGTGCTGGAGAAAGAGAAGGAAATCGTGACCGATCCGCGTGGAATTGCTCTGGACGAGGATGGAATTCGATTACTCCAGGAGATAGGTTTGTATGAGCAGGTACACGGCGAGATTGGGCAACACATTGGATGGACGTTATTCACCTCTGGAAAGCATGGGCTCATGACCAAGCCATTCATGAAAATGAACTTAAACTCCACCGAAGGAGGTACTGGCCATGTGGCTGCTATCGCCCACAAACAGCCTGTGATGGAAAAGCATCTCCGAATGGCCGCGAGCAGCTGTCCCAGCTCACAGCTGCGGCTTGGGTCGACCATTGTGGGTATAGAAGAGGATGAGGACTTTGTCAGAGCACAATATATCGACAGCAATGGCACACAGCGCACCATTCGGGGGAAGTTCTTCGTGGGCGCAGATGGCAAAACCGGGTTTACACGCAAACGCTATCTGGAACCAAAAGGTGTCCTCCTTCAAACACTTTCTGGGTAAGGCATGTTTATTGCAACAGGCACATCAAGCAAAGTTGACGCGACGCTAGCTACGAGTATCAGGAGACGTGGGTTGCGATGAACTGGCACATAGATCTCCCTACGCCAGAAACACACCCGGATTTCCCCTTTTGGAAACTGAATTACACTCCTGAACAAGTCTACAATAGGTTCTTCCCACCAAACTTTCGATTTATTGGCAATCCTGAGAGACCGTCAGTCTGCGGAAGTTTCGGCCCACGGAGCGACAGACTCTGGAGGTTTGAATTCGTGGTGGACAGGGAGGAGGATCCGCAGCAGATGGCTACTTGGGAGAAGACGTCTGAGATTGTCTTACCATACCTGACACACCCAGGCGCGGATTATGGGTAAGCTCCTCAGTGTCCATATAGTGGCGTCTTTCTGCTCACCACCCACATCAAACTTGAGTAGTTTGAAGGAAGCTGTGCAATACCCAATGGATTGTATCCACGTTCTGCGATCGAGACCTTTCACCTTTGCCGCTAGAAGCTGTAACAAATGGGCTGTCGGAAGACTGATACTATGCGGTGATGCTGCCCATGTTATGCCTCCATGTACGTGGTTCATAACTACAACACTGAGAATCATATTGACAGAAATAGTTGGCGGCCAAGGAATCGTCTCGGGATTTAGAGACGCTTCAGGTATTGCATGGAGGCTCGCACTGGCTTGTCGACCCGACTTCGATGGAAGCTTTGAAACCCTGTTCAATGGATGGTTTTTGGAACGAAAACAGCAGCTGGACCGCGCACTTGCTGCAACAGTGGCCAACGGAAATCTCACCACCGCCCGGAATCCCACGAAGATCTTTCTCCGGGACTGGATCCTATGGCTGATGCAGCTTATCCCCAGCTCCAGACACAAGCTCGAATTGGGTCCTCGTGCATACGGCATGAACCGGTACGCATTCAACCCTGGGATGGCATTCCTTCCCGAACTAGCAGGCGGACGCTGTTTTCCACAAGTCTACTGTTGCTCAGCGTTCCCTTTGACCAGAGATTTGGTAGCAAATGTCCGATTTACAGACGACGTTTTTTTCAGTGACCCAAGAAGCAACGCGCTCCTGCGACTCGTTGTCGTAATTGATGATATGGAGCAAGCGGAGAAAGCGTGGCTGGAACTCAAACCCCTGGACCTAGAGAACGCCTCCAACAACGAAGTCCTCAAGGATTCCGCTTTCTTCCTCATCCATTCCCCAATACTCGAGAATCGCCCATCAAGCACCTCGTCGGATCTCCCCCAGCAGAACGTCTATCGCATAGCAAATGGAGACGAGTTCGCCGCGTCAGACCTTTGTAGGAACCGGCCTTACCCTACAGGTTACGACATGTATCGGATCAAAAAGGATATGGGAGGGAGGAAGTATGTTTTGGTCCGTCCTGACCGATTTGTCTATGCCGCCTGTCACACCGGTGGAGAGCTCATTACTGCTTGCGAACGCATCCCACAAACATTGTGCGGATCTCCTAGTACGATAAGACCGCGCGACTCCAAGCTCTAGATGCGCTCAGAGTTAGATACCAACGGGATCGGTAATTCACAAAGGCACCCCCCAAGACAGTTGGTTAAGCAATTCCCTGGTATTGAGTGTGGCTCGAAGGTAAGTCACCCCAGGGCAGCTCAACCTATGAGCGGTAGCTGAAGACGACCAAAACAGGTGTCTCTCAAGGCGCCTTCAAAGAGTCTTCTACAACCACCCACCCCATCCTATGTTTTTGGCGATATACAGGAGCCCCATCAATTTTCTTGAGGAGGATATTCGCCCGAGCCTACCAGACGAGCACAGAGCCCTAAAACCACGCCTGAGACAACCCCCATGATTCACACTACACAATGCCCCAATATACTTGAGCTCCTCCCAACCGATGTTTCTTCTGGGAAATGGCTCATAGAAGACGATTTCGACTTTGCCATCTTCGAGCACATGGGCTTCAGCACTTCTCTTTCCTCCGAACAGGGTCTCTGTCATGGTGACTGCGTTAGATCGCCACATCACCGAAAGACAGAGAAGTACAAACCTCTCAGAGCTGTCCATGATCTAAGACGGCTCTGATATATTCAGGCTAGAGACAACTGGTATCTCACTGCGGTTTGCAAACATCATTCAACTTTTCATCTCTGGGGAGACAAAGATCGCCTGAGAGTTGACGACACGGTGGTATGACAGGCGTCTCAAGTAGCAGCGATGTAACCAGCGCCTATAGAAGGGTTCCAGCAGGGTCTAATGTCATTAGAGATTGACTTGTTCACCTATCCGAGTTCTTGACGAGGCTCCATGTCCCTTTATCAGCCGTGACTTGCCAAGCTCACGTGCAAATCTGGCCATGTCGATGCTGACTGATGTGTTATGTAATAAATCTTGGCATTTGGGCCAGAGGCTTTTCAGAACCACCATGCTTGCTACCTTGTACATAGATACATACCTATCCTTGCGTACCATGTTCGCTTCTCACATACTGTACCCGGTACACTGTGCGGACTTTGGGATGATCATTATCAGCCTCCGCTCCTATCACTTGGTGCTCTTGAGAGTCTGATGCACGGGCTGATGCGGACCGGCCTCCTACCAACAGAGCACAGTCTCAAGACGCGTTTAGCACCGTCGCCACTTGAGATGAAAGCTTCCGGTTCGCTGCTTTTCGCCCTGGGCGGATCGTCATTCCCTCGCCGTCCTTTGACAGGAGTTTAGAACGGATACTGAGCGTGGAACTAGGAAATCTGGCTGGAATAGCGGGGCTTTTCGCAGACATGGCTCCTCGAGGTCCAGCTTCCGCTTTCGAGAGCGAAACCTTCGGCCAAGATGCATCTTTCAGACTCGAGCAACCTGTGGGATCAATGACCATTTCCCCAAGCGGGCGCGATGTTGCATTGGCCTCTAAAGAGGGACTTCATATCATTGACCTGGATTCTCCCTACTCTCCACCACGTTACCTCCCTCACCGGACGCCCTGGGAAGTTGCTGACGTTCAGTGGTCTCCGTTCGCTGCAAGGGACTATTGGGTGGTCAGTACGTCGAACCAAAAGGCTCTGGTTTGGAATCTAGATGCTCGATCATGGCAGGATCCCATCGAATTCGTCCTGCATGGCCATACTCGAGCAATAACCGACATCAACTTCTCTGCCCATCATCCTGACGTCCTTGCGACTTGCGCCGTTGATAGCTTCGTGCACAGCTGGGATTTGCGCGCTCCAGCGCGACCCGTCAATTCCTTCTCTGACTGGATTGCCGGCGCTACCCAGGTCAAGTGGAGCCGACAAGACGAACATGTTGTTGCCAGCGCTCACGATAAGTTTCTCCACATTTGGGACGACAGAAATGGTGCATATCCCGTGCGCACCATTGAAGCCCACGGGACCAAAATCTATGGGATCGACTGGAACCGCCACGATCACAACAAGATTGTCACCTGCTCCCTGGATCGGACAATCAAATTTTGGAATTTCGCTGGAGAAGAAAGTACACTGGAGCGTGTCATCGAAGCTCCGTTCCCTGTATGGAGGGCACGTCATACTCCTTTTGGATGGGGATTGCTCGCCATGCCACAGCGCGGGAACAGCGACCTGCATCTCTACGATCGTCGTGCGGTCAATGGGGTCTTCGAGAGTGGCGCAGTCCGACCAGTAGCGACATTCAGGGGTCATGAAGGTCAGGTCAAAGAGTTCCTGTGGCGCGCTCGGGGTACAATTGTCGACAACGTTGACCATCGAGACTTCCAGCTGGTGTCCTGGGGCACAGACAGGGAGTTGAGGCTTCACGCCCTTGAGCCCGATATATATGCAGACATCGGGTACGAGAAGGGTGTCTCCAAAATCCAACGGTTGAATTTCACACGAAGAGGTGCAATGTACAAGACTTTTCGCGATGTTCCGGGAGACGTCGACTCTCCACTGGACGAAACACCTCGTAGTGAAGTCTTCTCCCGTCACAGTCACCTCACACATTTCCGACCTCGTTCGAGCACCAGCGTTGGCATGAGTAAAATGCCTGTTTCACAATTCCGTGGCTGGGTCCAAGGAGCTCGTTACGCGCAAAGATCTGGCATGCACGGAAGAGGCAACAATCGGCAGAATACGGATCCAATATCATGGTTAAAGAATGTGAAGATATTCTCTTGGGACCCCGACACGTTGGCTGAAGAGATTCGACAAGTAGGAGAGAAATTCAAAAAGGTAGAGTTTGAGGTCGTCGATATCTCGCATCGAAAGGCCGTCATGTCGCTGCAAGCCCCTTGGGGAGAAGACCAGAGCCAGGTTTACTTGAGAGTGGAGATGAGGTTTCCGAAACTATATCCACGGAATGCAAACGCAGTCTTAACTCTGCAGAAATCGAGGTTTCTAGACGAAGCGACGCACCGACTGATAACAACAGAGCTGCACACAATTGCAGAAACCTATGCCTCCAGGAAACGCGGGTGTTTGGAAGCAGTTCTACGGTACTTGCTCAGGGAGCAGAATCTTGAACAGATTGTGGCATGGGTTCTTGGAGAGTCTCTGGTCGATTCAAAGATCTTGGACACGAGCACGATCGGGGCCGACGACTCTAGCAGTGACAGTGACGATCAACTCGATGGCGTGCGAGAAGGCCTCGATGCCTCGGCGAACGTTCTTGTCCCGCTGGCCAAGGGCTGTGGTGCCATTTGGTCCGAGACTGGAAAGCTGGTTTGCTTCTTTCCCGCCAAAGGAAATGAACCTGTCTCGTTTTTGAGCACCTTGGGCGTCAAAGACCTCGATGAGTCCGACTCGAGCAGACTCTTCGAAGGCTTTGGCCGGTTACACACAAGCTCACCTGCCCACAAAACCACCCGAGGAACCAAGACGGCGGACGACAACTCCGACTCTGACACATCAGACTCTTCGTGGAAGTCATCCAGTAGTTCCTCATCCTCATTCGAGAGCGAACAAAACATTCCCGGCGTGTCATCATACCGAGTTGGGGCTTCCGGACTCCAACAACGGTCACGCTCACCTGATCGTTCCAACCAGTCCACCACCGGTGGCGCCAACAAGCTGAATGATGCTCCCCGTAAAAGTGCTGTGTCAATACATACTCTGGATGACCTGATTCCATCAAAGCGCGAGCTGGCAGTTGAATATCAGATGTTTGGAGACGGACCAGAAGTTTGCAAACACAATGCCGCTGTTGCTCGAAATGCATCGTTCAAAGACCTGGAGTCTGTGTGGACCGTTGTCGGCCTTGCCTTAGATCACTCAGTGCCTCTAGAAATTCTCTCAGAAGTCCGGAATCCGAGGTTGCAAGATTTGTTGGTGATCGCGAAACAGGTTCAGGGAAGGGGTTCTCGAAAGGGCAACATTCGTTTAGACAGACACAAAATCATTGGAAGGACACGATGGGGCAACCACCCGCTCGGCTCGACGTACCTGCTTCCGGCTATCTTCGACTACTTTGAACGACTCGGTGATGTGCAGATGCTTGCCACCTTGGCTTGCGTCCTTGCATCAAGTCTCAACAACGGTTTCATACCGGGTGACACGCAAGAGACAGCACATAAGCCTCCTTCCGGCGACATCTCTCTCATTCGGGGTGACTATTTTCCATCCAGAGCCGCGGCCAAATCCTCGCTCCGAAGAGATGTCGACGTGGAAGGATATGTCTTCGTCCACTCCAAAAATGTGCCTTTGAGTCCCGGTATTCCAGGACTGGGAGGCTCTGGAAGCCGACGCAGACCACACCATATTCTAGGCCGCCAAGCCAGTCAGCTCTCTTCCACAGCGGCGAGTTTCGTCGCTGATGACTCTCATGACCACTCTGCACCCTATTCAACTGCTGTCTCCGTCTCGACGTCCCCTGAAGGGAATCGGCCAAGCAACAAGACAGCCTCAGGCATTTCTTATCCTTCTGCGCGAGCAAGTCTGTCGGCCTTGACACAGTCGTATTCAAACTCCCCTCCGAATCAAAGCTCATCGTCGGGCTTTGCATCCAGTCTGAAAAAGTACAGCCCCTCAGGGTCGCTGGCCCCTGGCTGGGTGTCTTCTGGCATATTTGGTAGTCAAGCAACTAGCCGTGGATCACGGATATCCTTTCCTTATAACGAAGGCGGCAGTCACGATAGCCGCGAGCTAGGCAATCGCTCATTGCTGTCGTCCTCCGGCGCGCAGAATTCTCGCAAAGGCAAAACTTTGCAAATGCCAGCAGGCCGGAGCAGCGATGCGCCTGCGGTTGGCTCAGAGATGTCAGAGAAGACTGTGGGCAAGAAGCCTCCAAAGCGTAGGAAGATTAAAACACACCTGGTCAACCAGGACAAATTCGATTTAGACGGGTACTCATCTATGCCGATCTTGGATGTTGACCTCAAAAGCAAGTGCAGATTCTACCAAGAAAGTTATGCAAAACTTCTTGACGTGTGGCAATTGCACCTACAACGCGCTGAAGTTCTCAAGTTCGACGGTCTAGTGGCAGAAGGGTCGGAGTTGGGGCATGGCCGATCAAATACTGTTCACTCGACCGCTGGAGATGCCCTAGAGCGGCCACGCAGGAAGATGTTGACTTCGGCATCTCAAGCCACACATTTTGGTCTCGAAATAAGGCGCCTTTGTCGCAACTGTGGTGAGCTCCCAGCACCGATAGAGAAAAATGGTATACCCATTGCATGGCAATGCGTAACTCCGACATGCATTTCGTCCAATCAACAGTTGGGAGTGAGAGCTGGCAAAGCTCCCAAGCGAAGTGCCTGTGCCATTTGCAATACCTCGATTCAGGGTCTGGCGGTGCCTTGCTTACAGTGTGGGCATATGACATGCTATGACTGTGCTCAGGGATGGTTTGGTGCTCGACAGGCAAAGGACGACAAGACGAGATCGAGGCGGTCTTCGGCCGAGAAAGCACAGCTTTCGCCAGTTGAGGACGGGGACAATGCGGATGGCTTCAGCGAGGAACAGCCGGATGAGCATGATTCTTGTCCAACGGGCTGCGGCTGTCCCTGTGCGACGCTCGGCACTGTCGACGTCCCATATCCTTCGCCCACCGATGGAAGTGTCACAGCCGGCCATCGTGAGCATACCTATCTAGAACCGCCCCAATTGACCCATCAACTTAGCCATGGTAGCGGAGAAAGTTTCAATCTACCTCGCTCGACAAGTGTCGTCGTCCCTCCATCACATTCCCATTCCTCGACCGAAACCGGCATCGGAGGCGCAGATACTGCGTTGGCGGCTTTTCTAGCTCTCACTCAGTCCCACCAACGATCGAAATCGGTTCATGTGGTGTCAGCACGAAGCAAGGCTTCCTCGGTCTCTCGACCTCCTGAGGTGCAAAGCCGAGGCGGGTCGAGCAAAACGCCGAATGACAGCGGCGGAACGACCATATCAGACAGCGATGCAGAGCCAGCTACGACGTCGCAATCAGGTGAAGGGGAAGATTCCAACTCCCTCAATCCTTTTGTCGGGAGCAAAATTGCGACGCTGGGACGAGGGATTGGCGCCGGACTCAGCCGCGGGTTGACGTCGAAGGCGAGTGACGCCACCATTCGAAAGATCAAGCGATAGACGAACCTGGGGCAGTTTGTATGTTTTCTTTCTAGTATTTGTACTCATTAGTTTGTGGATGGATATGTAACACTATAGCTATGGGTGTGGTTGGGGGGG
>WJFF01000199.1:34391-47108 GCA_011800825.1 Fonsecaea pugnacius | reverse complement strand
ACTGGAGTGATCAGTCGCGGCCAGGGAGAGGGATGACTGGCGGCGTGGAGCAATGAAGCTTCACCCCTGTTGAAACCCCGTTCAGTGCCCGTTCCATACGTTGCAGCTCTCGAATCAGGATGAAGGTGGTCGATCTATTGCGTACAAGTACCTAGTACAAGTCGTGGGACGGACACAAGATGAAAAAAAAAACCACGTTGTGAGGGGAGGGTGAAGGTTAGTGGGACTGCGAAATGGGGGATTGGCGCATTTTGCATCCCTGTACTCGGTAAGTAGCTCCAAATGACCAGCAAAGACACGCCATCCCTGCCCCAGTGGGTCATTTTAAGGGCTAGGAACAAAGCTCGAGGTCTGGGAGTCCGGCGTGGGTATGCCCGTGGCTTGCCTCACTTGTACTCGGCGGGTTACCCAGGTCTGCAACGGGGACTCTCTGGCTTTGGTTTAGGCTTCGGCTGGGCATAACCAGCCTCTATAAGCCTAACCTAACTGAGCGGAAACACATCAAACTTCTAAGTTTTCATGTATTTTTTCAATCCTGCCCCCTTCGACTCTCGCAGCACCACTCCGCGACTCTCACCTCTTGCAGTCCAACAACTTACTGATGATGATAGCCGTATCTGCCTTGCCTAACTATGTTTGCTCGCTATGTCCCATCACCACGGTGCACCTCGCCTTTGGCTATCATGCGCCTTCTCATATGCCCGCATTCACGCCTGCATCCTATATCACCCCGTTCTGGCCCATACCCCTCCGTCTGCGCTCTGCTCAACTCGACTCATTTCACCTACAGCGTTCATACAATGCACCCGGCCTATTTCCTACCCATCTTGTTTCTCGCATTTTGCGCTCTACCCTTTTCCTAACCTTTGTCGGTAACATCCTCTCCGATTACTGTTGACCGCTACAATACCTGGCTAGAATTGCCGCCTGAAAGTGACGCCTCGTGCCCTCAGCGTTCGTCTGCGCCTCCCAACCCCTACCTTTGCTTTGCACCACAAAAAGGTCGACCTACGATTGACCAACCCAGACGATTACGTCGTACCTTATCCATCCTCCGTATTGAATTCACTGAAACGTCTGTACCGTCTCCCTGCCTTGGACCAAGTACAGCACACCATGTTCAGCAGTCCTCTAGCCAATCCTCAAGGCAATCTGCCCCGGCAGCCGCAGCCAACTACATCAGCTCACTCCCAAAGCTGCCCTGATGCCTCACAATCTCATGCCATCTCGTCGAGAACTAACGAACTGACCCGTCATCAATATTTCCTCCTCTATTCGCAAGTCATCCATGCCTTACTCGTCGCCGACGAGTATGAGGTGTCCATGCTGCGGAGCATACGTCAGAGAGCGCGGTCTCCTCTCTTCCGACAATTCTTTGGAAACATTTACTTCACTCCTCCTCATGAGATCTTCTGCTTGATTCTGCAAATCAGGGCGGATAAGAGCTGGGACACCATGAAGCAGGAGGTGCTGATGCAGGTCAACAATGCTCGACCTCATCCAACATCTCCTGGCACAGATGCTCAAAGATCGAGTCATGCCTACGCTATCCCTACCTCCATACCCACCTACACGAGACCTCGAGGGGATCCATTTCACCCTCATTTTGGTCCACAGCAGAGTCAGTCCGGGTTATCACAACATCCGGGAGGGGTCGTGGGTTCATCTCGCACTGCCGGGAGCCATACCTCGACTGAGGACCATTCGACGACGGTGAACCCTGGTCGAACTGCCCCACCCGGACAGCGCTTCTTCTGTCCGTCAAGGAATTGTAAGAAAAGCTACGCCCGACAGGGACACTACGAGAACCATCTGGAAAGGTGTCACGCCGAGATTGCTCCCCACAACCCTGCCGACTCCCTCCGCAGTGTATCCAGCACAGGACAGCCATGTGTAGACGACATCAGTGAGCAGGGTCGAGCAAGAACGGCAAGAGGTACTACCGCACCAACATATCCACAGCCAGTCTTAGCTACATCGATGCCACCTTCATCCATTCCGTCTGCTCCTAGCCCCTTTTCTGTCGGGTCGTTCACGCTTCAGTCCGGTACCAGCCCACAGACCAGCCTTCCCCAGAAACGGCCCCCAGACACGGACATGTTGTCGCCTGGCATTTCACGTCATTTTCATGGTAACTGGACCATTTATCCCCTTATAGGCGAACAACAGTTATTGGAGACACCGCAAAGGCAAACGAACTCCAATTCCAATCAATCCTTCTTTTCCACTGGCTCTCATATGGGTAGTTGAACTCTGATCAATCACCCCATTGAGAGGACCAAGTTCTACACCATAATTGCTCCGCTTGCTATGGAGTTTCACCTCGCTGACGTTTGACTGTGTACGACACGACTCTCCTCTTCTGAAAATCTATGTCAGGGTTACGGCATCTCACGCAGGATCCCGATCGGGATCAATGTGGCGTTCTTCGTGGCGAATACACACCAGCACCCAGAGATACCAATCCCGGTACCAGCACGGGAAAGACAGTTCGACTTCTTTTACTGCTTGTAAGAGGACGTTTGACAACGATTTATGAGTTGATGACTTGGGTGCCCGAGGATATAGGTCAGGCGTCCTACCGGCAGATTTCTTGCCTTGCATTGGGGAACATGTCCTGGACGTCAACGGTTTTTGAGGCTTAACGACGATGATCTATGGAGAGAGTCGCGACCATGATCACAAGATACGGATCTACAGTTTATTCGTCAACATTATAAGGGCTTGGAGTTGTTCTGATATCCCTTGGGCCAAGTCTGGGCTGACTTCTCAGCCTGTGACCAAAGCGACCCAATTATACGTTTGTTACTAGTTTGTTTTGCTTGTTTGGAGATATCCATGTACAATTACAACTGGAGTTTACATAGGGCTGTGTGCTCGGGACGAGCCATATCGAGACCCATACCGGCCTCGATCGGCAGATGGTCCGCAGCACACGGCGACTCCCATAACAAGTACAAAGCATTGTGGGTAATTATTGATAATTCTTTGGTGGAGTCTGCTGAGCCTCGGCTAGTTGGAGTTGAACGATTTTCCCGGCCGCGGGGAATGTTGATGGTGGTCGCCCTCGGCCACGAAAATAATGACCGGGACGAGGTGTAAGAAGCCGGAGATAGTAATCAACGGCGCTGGGACAAATATCAAACTCTCCTGCTATTATTATTACTTGTACACCCGAGCTCGTTCACTATTCCTCATCTTCCCAAACACCCAGACTACCTCGTACAGCACAGCACCACCATGTCCTTCCAGCAAAACGCCTACGTGCTTGGGGTGGGTCTCACCAAGTTCATCAAGCCTCGCCAATTGCGCACCTATCCTGAGTAAGTCTCCCAGGAAACAACATTGTCTCTGGTCCCTCACACAACCGGATGTCCTACACCGAGTACTGACCAGCGGCGATTGCAGGTTGGGCCTAGAAGCCGGTACCAAAGCTCTTCTGGATGCCCACATCACATACGACGACGTTCAGACTGGCGTGGCATGTTATTGCTATGGCGAAACCACTTCTGGCCAGCGCATCTTCTATCAGTTTGGCATGACCAATATCCCCGTATACAATACCAATAATGCCTGCGCTACGGGATCCACGGGCCTGCAGCTGGCAAGGACGCTGGTCCGGGGAGGCATCGTCGACGTCGTCTTGGTGATTGGGTTTGAGACCATGAAGCCTGGCGCTATCAAGAGTGTGTGGGATGATAGACCGAGCCCCATGGGCTTGAGCACGAAGTTGATGGAGGAGACGATGGGAAAGCATGATACGCCGACAAATGCCCAATACTTTGCCAATGCTGGAACGGAATACATGGAGAAGTAAGTCACAAATCCCCGTGGAGTGATCGCCTGTGCATCGGCTCTCTCGCTGTATGGCACGGCATCCGTCTCAACGAGATAACCTACGCCTCACGCAAGGCTGATCCCCCCTTGTTCTCGATGGGCTGGTTCACTGACCTGCTACTGTACCACCCCAGATACGGCGCCTCAGCCCGCGACTTTGCCGAAATCGGCCGCATCTCCCACGAGCACTCTTCGCGCAACCCTTACGCCCAGTTCAACAACGTCTACACGCTCGAGGAGATTGAGAAGTCGCCCATGATCCACTACCCACTGACCAAACTGCAATGCTCGCCTACCTCTGACGGCGCGGGGGCAGCGGTCATCGTGTCTCAGCGCTTCCTAGAGTCTCGGCCTGAACTTAAGTCCCGAGCTATCCTGATGGCAGGACAATCTCTGATGACGGATTCTCCCAATCTATTCTCGCGCTCCCCAATGGACCTCGTGGGCTTCGACATGACCAGACGTGCTGCCAAGGCTGCCCTCGCCGAGGCGGGTGTGTCCGCACGCGACATCAAGGTGTGCGAAGTGCACGACTGCTTCTCTGCCAACGAACTCATTCTACTCGAAGGTCTTGGGTTCTGCGACCAAGGCAAGGCGCACCTCATGGTGAGGAACGGGGATATCACGTACGGTGGCAAGGGACCCGTTGTGAACCCCTCTGGCGGGTTGATCTCCAAGGGCCATCCTCTAGGTATGTCAAAGTTTCACCGGCCTTGTGTGCCCCATCCATACACAATCCTCCCACAACAGACGATGTGAATGGATGCATGCTAACTCAGCCGGGGACAAACAGGAGCCACTGGCCTCGCCCAATGTGCCGAGCTTGCGTGGCAATTGCGCGGATGGGCCAACAACGGCCGTCTGGTCAAGGACATCGACGTCGCGCTGCAGCACAACCTCGGCCTCGGCGGCGCCGTCGTGGTCACCATCTACAAGCGCGCCGACGGCCGCAAGAACACGGATGTCAAGGAGACCGACGCCCAGATCGCCCAGGAGAGTGGCGTCGGGTACAACCCGGCCGTCGAGGCCCGGGGGATCACCCTCGCCGACTTTGAAAAGATCAAGAGCAAAAAGGCCCCCTGCGCATACGCCCTGGGCGAGACGGCCGACAAGTTGCAGGCAAGGCTGTGATGTGATTTACGTATGCTTCTGCGGTTGTGTGTGACGGGCAAGGAGGAGATTGTGATGGGTGGGTAGTCATTTTGTACTTCTAGGATTGTCCTCGCAGCCCTGGTAACCTGGAAGCTCTGCTCTGGTTTGAAACACAAATACAGAAACGTGGATAGAATGCATCATTTACTTTTTGTTGGTGTTGGTGTTGGTGTCGCTCTTGATTATCATTGACGCGGTCGAAGGCTCACGGTGATATCTCAATACGCGTGATGATTTACCCATCCGGGACGCAATTGACTTCCAAACAAGTATGTGTGTATGTACGTATGCGAGATTCAAGTGTGTATACTTTAGAAATGGATTGATATTACTACTAGCGACCGTATGGCTTTGATGCTATATTGTCAACATGACTTTCCTGGGATGGCTGATTATGGACATTCCTCTCTGTCATTCTCTCATACACTTCGAGAGCACGGGACGTGATAAACCCCCTCATCCTTTCCAGCCTGTGACTGACAAATATGATTGACAACCCGCCAGCAGAATCTCACCGCAAGTTCTCATTCCTCGTGACGGCCAAAAACGTCAAGCTCCACAGTTGGCGGATATCGCTTTCCGTGCCGGCACCGACCCCGGGCGGCGGCGGCAGGACACCTAACGGCGTGGTCATGAAGTCGCCCGTGCGGTTGTTGAAGGTCCAGCTCCACACCTCGCCCTGCAGCTGCGCGGCATTGGCGTCGATGCTGTCCCACAGGGTGTTGTACGCGCGCACGACGTTGTTGTACACCGAGGATATGCTGCACCAGGCTGGGCGGGTGGCCGCAGAGGAGGAAGAGGCCGTCGAGTTAGAAGCGTTACACCGGGCAAGCTGTCTCTCCAGACCCTTGGCCATCATGGAGAGCTGGAAAGACCAGATGACGCAGCCGTGGTATGCCGCGTTGGTGAAGTTGGCGACCAGCACGTCCGACCCCGACAGCGCCGGATTCGCCACAATCATGCTCTGGGGTGTCATCAGGCCCGCCGGGAACGGTCGCAGCAAGCTGTTCGCCGTGGCGTTGATGAACCGCGCCTCCTGTGCTTCGGCTTCTGGTGTGGAAGACGTGGCGTTGACGAAGAACACGCGGAAGCTGCTGTCGCTGTGCTGGACGTTGACCGACGACAGATTGTTGTAGCCGTCCAGGGCGATCGAATAGGTCGTCACGTTGCCTGATGATGGTAGCGACGAAGCGTTGGTTGGTCCGTTGTAGAATGTGGCTGTGTCCACGAAATCTTCAAGGCGGGACCGCGCGGTCGAGGCTGTGATATTGGTTTCGAAGAACTGTAGCGTATTCTCCTCCCAGATCTGAGCTCGGGAGTCGGCGAGCGTGCGCCAGGAAGTAGTATTCACATCCGAGTTGTTCGGAAAGATGCCTGGCGTACGTGCTAGTTGACCAATGGCTCGTAAAGCGGCAGGGACTAGAGCGGTGTTGACATCGAAGGGAATCCGGCCCCCTCCGAGTCCATAGGTAGAATCCCGCCATTGTCCTACGATCTGATCAGACTTCAGGTGGATGAGATTGGCTGATGTCTGGTTCCGGGCGAATGCAGCAGTGATGTTCATAATCTTCTCGGCATTAATGAGCGCCAAGTCCTGGTAGGTCAGATTGCGATTTTGTATATCGATCGTGCCGGCCCTGCGGCTCAGCAAAGGACCGATGCGGGACGGGCTGCTGTTGAAGTATTGCGCCATGAGAACCGGGAGATAATAGTCCGTGTCGATCATCGGATATGTGAAACCGGGTGCAGTGCTGGTGATGTTGTCCTGCAAGTTTAGATAGGTTGCATAGTCACCAATGGTCTCCTCGTGACAGACGGATCCGTCAGTCCGGTTGAGTCGCTCGAGGACTGCCCCAATTACTGCTTCTGTTGCGGAACCGTTACCTTGACTCAACACTGGCTCCAGAAGCAAAGTGGCGATCATGCTGTCGCGACCAAAGTAGGTGAGGAATCTCCATGCTCCGGCAAGCAATTTTTCCGTGTAGGAGAGAAACGAAAGCGAAGTGGTTTGATCCGGCTGTTCGGTGATCAGGTTCTGCGAGGCGGTATTCAGGACTCGGCTCGGCGGGAGCTGCGTCAGTTGCGGATAGTTGAAGCTCGCGGAGAACCAATAAAACCCTGCTCCGAAGCTGATGGTCTTATTCTGCTGGTTGATTGTGATATTGGAACTTGGGTTTTCGTACGGGACCATGGTGAAGGTGGTAGTGGTAACATTGTCTAGCCATAGTCGCGAGAGGACGGCTCCGGTGCCATTTGATCTAGTGATATTAATCGCATCCTGAATGATCGGACGGAGCAGACTCGGGCCTTCCGTGAAGTCTCGAATGGTTCTAATACTGCCCAATATTGGGATGGTCAATGTGGCCGAGGTGTTGAACGAGATGATTCCCTGTACACCAACAAATGGATTTGCCGAGCCTTGAGCCGTTCTGTAGACCGGACCCAACGGAGATCCTACAGTGGAATTGACAAGCTCTATAGCCAGCGATCCATTGGGGCCATTCTGAGGTTGGAAAAAGGTGCAAATACCACTGTTGCCAGCCGGCCAGGCAATGATCAGTCGAGGACCGATGATACACAGATTTGAGTCGGGAAGTGGGCTGGTGACCACGGCTTGCGAATCACTGTTGCAGTCCGAGTAGAAATAGTTGTCATAAGGGGGGTCAGTCAAGTGCTGCGTCACAGCTGGACATGAATTTTGAGCCCAGCAAGACTGTAGCCAAAAGGCAAGAAAGAGAACAAAAAATGCCAGCATGGTGAGTAGTGTCTGCGGTGTGTTTACCTTGCCCCACAAGAAGCGAATACTGCTCATCTAAAGGAAAAGATTACTCTCCAGATGTACGACAGGCTCTTATAGAGATCCGTCCGTCAGCCATGCGCTCGAAGACCGCAACGCAGAGCTGCCGAAGGCTACCGGCGAACGATCGACAATGACATCAATGGGGAAGCTCGCCAGAGGAAGAATGCGGAGATGCTGATCTTGCCACGTAAAAGGCATGGCCAAGCGAAAGAATCAGGGAAAACAGCCGAGACCTTGACGCGTTTTGGGTCTTGGTTGAGGCAGGGAGAGAAGAATGAGAACCTTCTTTGGAGTGCGTGCGTGGCAAGTTGCGGATATATGACCACGAGAGAGAGAATAATGAAGGGAAGATCCGGATGAGGGAATGGGAGGTGGTGGGTTGGTAGCCAATCAGAACGAAGCTGCCATTGACGTCTATTTGCTCTGCCGCTACGGCAGCGCATACGCGCAATAACGCAGCCTGTAACGCAAGTGCGCAGATAGATACACTACATATAAACATCCCGAGTATACAGAGCATGATGGCCGCTCCCAGTGACATGGGTATTGCTCTCACGGCTCACCAATACCTCCACCAACTGATCGAAACCTTGACCCCGCCCTGGTGATGGACGCGGTTCAGACAAAGACACCTTCTAAACGCACGCGTCAGGCTTGTGAACCATGCCGGTAAGCTCATTGGAGCGAGCCACTTGATACCGAGGTCATTCCGCTGACCCATATTCAAAGCCGCAAGAAGTCGCGATGTACAGGCGAGAGACCGGTCTGCGCTCATTGCTCGCGACTGGGACAGCATTGTACCTATGTTGCGCCGCCTGATCGACGCACGCCTACCCGACAAAGCCTAGACCTGAGTAATACGCCATCTGCACGACATGCTAATCCTCTTCTGCCTCAAGGTAGCCAGAACATGGTGAACCGGTGCCCCAGCGTCCATTGAGGTTGATGGGCTGACCTGTGGGCCATAGGCTGAGAGGTTGGGGGTCCTCGAAGCACAAATCGCTGAGATGCGGAAGCTCTTGCCGTATGTTGCGAAATTCGAGGATAAGACGATGTATAGGGCACTGACTGTGATGATGAGGCACCAGCCCAGTGCGGTAACACAGTCTGTTCCGCCGACAGTGCTTCAGACTACTTCACCGCATACTGATCTCGACACCCGGATCTCGGATTTGCCCCAAAGCGACAGGTATGACATTTTGACCCAATCGCGCCCTGCTTTGGCTCATGCTCAGCCTGCATCACACCTAGGCTTCCACCTTGGAGTGTTGTGGGTGATTTTGTCCAGCTATACCTCCAACATTGCAACTGCCAGCCACTCCCGCTGTTCTCCCCTGAGGTCCTGACGGCGACTTTCAGCTCGCGAGATCCAGAGCTATTGCTGTCTATGCTAGCCCTCGTGTCGCGCTTTAACATGGAAACTCCCGTTGTCAGCGACGCGGATCTAGTACGCATGTTTGAACGCTGGGCAACTCAGGCAAGAGAGCTAATTATGCGTCGTGTCACTTATGGGCCTGTTGAACTGTCCACGATCCAAGCATTGTGCCTTCTGAGCCTAGGAGAGTTCAATCGTAAGTAAGCTCAGAATTCACTCCCGCCACAATTGCTGATCGCCACAGATGGAAATACTCCACGAGCAAGCACTTACATTGCACTGGCGACAGACCTTGTTTCATCTTCAGGACTGTCTTCGGAGCACGAGAGGCCCGACTATGACCGTGTTGACGACGAGCGACGGCGATGCTTCTGGAGCGTAGTGCTTCTCAGAAATCTCTATGGAGTTTCTACTGGCACTTTCTCAGCTGTGCGGGATGAAAGGACCCCGAGGTTTCCCGAAAGACCCGATCCTCCAGCAGGTACCAGCTCTCAGATGACCGATGCAGCCCTGGAGCAGCGGAGTTCATCTAACGAACCCTCGGACCTGGGCATCTTCGCGTATGTTGTGCAAATAAGTCAAATCTGGCAGAGAGCTGCCAGGTTTGCAAACAGGCGTGGATCCACGAGTACTCTCCCTGCCTGGTCACCGCAGTCCGAGTATTCACAGATTACTGCGGAACTCATGGAGCTCGAGACGCGGTTGCCATACAAGTATCGCTTTCGGCCATCACGGTTTCAAAATCAAAATTACGAGCAATTGGAGAAGCATCGTGATTTCTGGGCCTCTTGGATCATGCTACAGTTTCTTTACCACACCATCCTCTGTCTACTCAACCATCCGCTCCTGTTGTTTCTCCGCCTGCGAAACTTTAGGCTCACCATGGTTCCGGAGGTCTTCCTTCAACACACGGCCGACCTCAATGAGACTCACACAGAGTGGATCTTACACCTATTGGACCTGTGTTTGAACCATAGCTTCCATCTGGATGACCCATTCTTGGCCCATTGCGTAGCTATCGCTGCCACAATATACCTGCAGCAGAGTTTCTCCGATGACATTGAGGTCAAGGCAGCGAAGCAAAGCGGCTTCAGAAAATGCGTGTCATTCATTCGAGGTTTGGGCACATGTTGGCCTTATATTGGCCAGCTTGTGAGTCTTGACCAGCCTTCCTTTCTCTCCCCAACTCTCTAACTTGATCAACAGGTCGGTAAGATAGAAGAGTTTGAAAAAGTGGTGTCGGACTCTTTCCATGATTCTGCATCTCAGAGGTCACCAGATACTCGCATCTTCATCGACCTAAGCCTGTTCTGGGAGATTATCGAGTCGTCATTTGTGGGAGAACTGCCCAAAGACGCAGATGTCTACTTTGGTGCCTCTCTCACATCCCATCGTCAATCGTCTTCCTCTGGAGAAGTGCTTCGCAGTCATCTTCTACCTAAGCCTACTCGCCTCAATCACCACAGTACGACATCAGCCGGGTCGACAACTGCTCCGCCTCCTCGCGACACCGTTCGAGACTCGGAGGGTCGCAACGTGGACTTTATGAACGAGGGAGTATCGATTCTGGCGCAAAGCTATTTTGCACAAGGACAAGATTTGGCTGGAAGTCTGGATGACTGGTGGCTTTCAGGGCACCAGACCTAACAGCTAGCCGCCTGCCTGTAATTGCATTTTATGATTGGCTGCCTACTGGACACTCTGCAATTAGAGGAAAATTAACCATTAAGACACGATCTCACCCTAGCATCTGACAATCCAACGTCCACTATCTGTTTCACTGACGAAACCTGCCCAGAACATTGCTGTAACATCCGCAGGTTTGTGGAGAATCCTTCCACCAATCAAGATGTATATGGCCAGGATCCTTTGCTGAACGACAGGAATCCTGATCACCGCTTCCGTCTCCGCCTCCGAGAGCCGCTGATGCTTATACCAGACTGATGATGGGAGCTTCATCAGCCAGAACCACGTTTTCATCCTCAAAAGTGCCGTCAACCTTCTCTCGATAAGCATACATCATCCCGTCTGCGGATCAACTCTGTCTGATTCGATTTTGCAATTTCAAGATGCGAGAAACACCCAGTGAGTTTGCCCGAAGATACGGCATCTCGGCCAGCTACGGCTTTCTTCCTGATACCGCTCCTTTGAGATGCCTACCGGACCTCTACTACCAGCCTTGGGAGACTCTGGTAGACAATCTACCTGAACTCATAAAGAGCGATATTGTCAGGGCGGAGATCGACCGCCTGCCAGTTCTGGATACAGGCCAGCTGCACAGCGACGCAGAATGGCAGCGAGCATATGTCGTCTTGGGATTTTTGACTCACGCATATATTTGGGGCGGAGAACGACCCGCAGAGGTTCGTTCTGAGCTTGTGGGCATTGCGTGATACTTAGCTGACGTTCTTTATAGCGACTCCCACCTCAACTCAGCTGCCCTTTTCTGGCTGTGTCTCAGCGGTTAGGACTGCCGCCAACCGCGATGTTCTCGACGCTTAGTCTTTTGAACTTTGGCTTGAAAACTCCTAGCAGTGATTGGGCCAACCCTGACAATCTCAAGTCGTTGCTCTCTTTCACCAACACAAAAGATGAAGAGTGGTTCTATATGGTATCCACGGCCATCGAAGCAAAGGGCGGGCCTCTCATCCTGACAATGCTCCAATGCATCCAGGCTGTGAATGACTGCGATGACAGTACGGTCCTGACTTGTCTTCGAGCCATTGCGAGTGGGATTGGAGAAATCGAAAATACTCTCAAACGCATGTATGAACATTGTGATCCACAGGTATTCTATCACAACATTCGTCCGTTCTGCGCGGGTTCCAAGGGAATGGCAGCGGCTGGACTGCCAAATGGTGTCTTTTACGATGAGGGCGATGGCCGAGGCCAGTGGAGGCAGTATAGTGGTGGGAGCAATGCCCAAAGCTCCCTGATCCAGCTCTTCGACATCTTCCTGGCCGTTGAGCATCATGAAACGGGAGACAATAATATTCGTCATCCCAAGTCGCAGGATGAAGGGACTGGCCCGAACGGATACTTACAGGTCAGTGTTTTTTTTTTTTTGGTCGATTTTTCCATATAGCCCGTACGGGTGAACTGATCCCGAGATATAGGAAATGAGGAACTACATGCAACCGCCACACCGCGAGTTCCTGAGCCAGGTTGAACGAATGGGCAATTTGCGAGGATACATCTCACGCCCCGAGGCCTCGACGGCGCTCAAGACCGCATACAACGACGCCGTCGCGGCGCTGAGTCACCTACGCAACAGCCACATCCAGCTCGTCGCCAGGTACATTGTCATGCCCTCGCGGAGTCCGCCAGCCGCGTACATTGTGCAGCGCAAGGGCGCGAACCTGGCCACGGCGTGCTCGACGCCGCGACAAGCTGGATCTGCTATTGGGCCTGACGACGCATCAGTGACGAGACAGTTACACGGCACGGGGGGCACAAGTGTCATGCCCTTTTTGAAGAGGACCCGCGATGAGACTCGCGAGGCTATACTATAATACATACATATTACATGTCTCTTGGATAATACCTACCTAGG
>WJFF01000199.1:14767-29552 GCA_011800825.1 Fonsecaea pugnacius | reverse complement strand
TCGTAAGACGCGGGATGCAACGTGAAGTTCAGTCCATGAAGAGCAGGTCCTTCTCCATACTACATACTACATGCGTGTATTACATTTGGTACTGTATAGTCAGCAGCGGCTTTGTCGCTATCGCGGGAGCTAGGTGGTTAGTTTTCTCATCTCCATACCTACCTCCTTCGTTGGTATGTATGAACTCGTACATAATGTACCTACAGTACCTACCTAGGTGCCTATGCATGTATGATCGCCATCCACCCGAACCACAAGATGTTCATCTTCTCCCCTGACTTTCAATTCGGCCGAGAAGAGGTAAATCCTGCCGGGCGAATAGTATGTATAGTTTCCCGCCTGGCCCGCCGTGTCAGTCGTATAGTAGAAGCTCGCATAAATAGCCGGGGAACGCTACTTCATCATGTTTGTAGATCGACAGGAGGGGGAAAAGTAAGAAAAAATTGATACGGACAGCGGAGGATCATTGTCTACAGTCTACAGAACGTTACGTACATACTAGCTAGTAGATGGGTTCTCTCGACATTGGTAGGTAAGGAAGAATACCTGCACTGACCGTCCGTCAGCACTTTTCCTGTCCTTCTAATAATATACAACGCTCGATCCCAACCTCATCTTACTACCTAAAAAGAAGTTGCTGATTGTGTACCTGTGTGGTACACAATAGGTAGCCTCGCTGCTCTACCACTTTTGCTCCTTCGACAAAACCTCGCCGCGGGCCCTAGCGCTTATCCTTTTTAGATACTTCTCTCACAACTACTATTGTCGCTGGGATTTTCTCCCAGCGGCCGCCTTTTCACGCTCACGGAGATAGCGGCCGCGGTCCTCAGGGCCAGTCGTTGAAGCTTTGCCCGTCGGTCAACCTTGTTGTCGCCACTCACATAATCACGGCCTCGCCAAGGGCGCCATGATGCGATGTTCTCGATACATCGATATGCCTTCATCAGACGACAATAATTGCTGACCGGGGATTGATCTCGCTCCTTCCCTCTCCCTCGAGGTGTCTCTCTCTATTGATTCCCCGTATTAGTGCGGTATAGTTTAGGATCAAGAGCTAGAGCAAGCAGGAGTCAAACTTGTGCGCTGAAGCCCTTTGCCGTTCTGGTCTCTTCTTACATACATACCTCTCTTCCCCAGAAGTATGTGGAGCCTTACGGGCACCACGGGGGTCCAGTACTGCTGACCAAGACCTCGTCTGCTCATCATCTACGAAGTATGTACCCCAGGGGCCTTGACTGCTCGAATCCTACCATCTGCATCCTGTCATCACCTTATCATAAAAAGGCCCCGGGTGGACCGGGGCTCATCATCGTTGTGGAGACCGCGAAGTTGCTGTCAAAATTGCAGGACTAGAAATAGAGCACGCTGGTGCTGAGGGCACTCAATGTACACACATATCACTACTACGAGAACATACTTCGCTTGGTCTCCCGACAAGCATAGCCTATCTCTCTCCCAGCGTGGCGTCTGCGGTGAGGATAAATGCCCGCGGCGCCAGAGTACCGTGAAGGCGCAGGTGAACAATGGACAGAGCAGTGCTATCAACTCAATAGTCAAAGAAAACATGTTTCATTTGTATGCCTATCCACACGCAAGCGAGCTCGGATGAGCCCTGTTCGTTCTCAACCACAATCTGCCAGTACTAGATCTTTCCCAACACAAGAAACCCAGGACCCCACACGCCAGATGCGCACGCGCATTCTTTGGTTTGGTGAGAACCGAGTCGCAAGCCTTCCCCCTGTCTTGTTGTTTTGTTTCGTTAAAAAGAGAGTTGATCGCTCAAAAAGGGCCTGACAAGCACTAGGATCGAGACATCACCGGTCCCATATTAAGCTATTCTAAGTCGAGCGGAAAACCAACGCCAGGAAACCCCAATGCTTTAGAGGAAGAACATGGCAGCGACCAATGCGCTGAGACCGGTCATGGGTGCTGCGGGGCCAAAAGCAACTGCGGCATTGCTGCTGCTGCCGCTATCCGAGCCGCTGGTCGAAGTGGACGAAGTACCACCGCTGGTGGCCGAGGGGTTGGTTTCAGGGTTGGCCTTGCTGGTCAGGCAGGTATTGACACCCTTGATAACACCATTGTCATGAGCCTGGTCGAACAGCTCGCAGATAGTCTGGTTGGTCGAGGTAGTCTGCACGTTAGACCCGCCTCGAACGTCTTGGAGTTTGTTCATGACGACGCTGTAATCTCATGTTAGCACAACTCTCCAGAATAGCGCTGCGAAACACGTACCTGTTGAAAGTTCCGGCAAAGTCGAGAGCGCCAACAATAGTCTGCAGTTTGGGCAAGCCATCAATCGACTTCAAGTTCGTGTTGTTTGCAACCAGGAAACCACCGCCAATGGTGGTGAGCGAAGGGAAAGAGAAGCTCGCCAAGTTGGGGCTGTCAACAATCGCCAAAGTACCGCCGGTCTGAGTCAGGTTGGGCGCAGCGAACGTCTTGAAGCTGTCCGAGTAGAAGCCCATGGACCCGGCCACGTTGGAAAGAGAAGGCAGGTCAATCTTGCTGACGTTTCGGAAAGTCAGGTTGGCCGCATCCTGTAGATTGGGGAATGAGATGGCTAAGTCACGGCCATTGGCAGAGAAGGAGAGGGAGTTTGTGACGTTGGCCAAATCGTTGACATTGACGTCAGTGAGGTACGGGTTGTTGTTAATATTCATGCTCCCAACAGCTGTCAATTCAATGCCATTAATGTTATTCAGTTGGGTGTTCGAGATGTAGACATTGTTCGCTCTCTGGATGCCCTGGGCCATGTTAAGGCTTTGCAGTGCAGGGAGACCAACCCAATTGATATTGGCCACACCTGTGAGGGAGGCAAATGACAGCGTCGACAGGATGGTTAAGCCGTTCAAAGTCCACGTTCCTTGGATAGTGTTGAGCTGATCCGAGGTAATAGCGGTCAGCTGAGTGGCGTTGTTGCAGGTCAAGTCGCCGGTGATCTGTTGAACCCCGTTGAGAGCAATTTGTCCTGACGCGCTGGAATCGATGATAACATCTCCGTCATATGTTTCGCAGTCGGCAATTTGCTGAGCATCAGCACTGGTTTTGATTGTGATTGAAGGACCATTGCAAATGTCGTCGTCGCCACCACCCTGTGCTAGAGGAGTATTAGCTTTGGCACGTTTTCTCAACCTCTTAATCTTTCCCAGTGCTGAAGACCGCCTCTTGCGCAAATCTGCTATTGTCCCATGAATCAAACTGAGTAAGAAAGTGAGGACGTACCCAACGCTAAGCTCGCGAGAGCGAGGGCGGGAAGGATGATTCTGGAGAAAGTCATGGTTGTGCTAATTCCAGCGATGAGCTGCAAGTAAAGGTTAGCACGCGTACTGATGCATTTGCACGCTGAGCGATGTGACAGTGAGAAAGGGTTGTTTGAGGTTTGGTTGAGGTGAGAGTGACGGTGACGCGGTCCTTTGACAGCAACCCACGAGACCTAAAGGAGAAGAAAGGGAAGGCGTGGATTGTAACAGCACTGACCTGCAATGCAATATTAAAAGAGGATAGAGGCGTGAAGCTGGCTTGGGCGACTCTTAAGAAACTTTTGAGTAGTAAAAGAATTAATCTGGTGAGCCCACTGGTAGAAGACAACGATGGGATAAATTTCAGCTTCAGCGAAGGAGAAGCTGGTTTGTTGATGGTTGTTGCTTTGGAGGAGACAGTTAACACAACACAGCCGGCGGCAAGGACGACTCTTTCTGCCCGAAGAGTCAAACGCGTGGCTGGTTCCCTTGAAGGAGAAGATAGAATGAGAATGTAGAAAGGAAAAAAAGTAGCAGCAACGACAGACTGTTGTGCAGTGCAAGTGGGTGCGCGAAGAGAAGGGGATGGCAGGGAAAATACACGCAGCGAGGAATTGGCAATTGAAGGGATTGGGGGAAGGCAAGAATGGGATTAAGTTGACCGGGGGGTCACTGATTGGCCGAGAGACGGTACAGGTGAAGCACCTCCGAATTGGCCCAGCTTAAACATCCGGTGTGGCTAGCTAGTGGGCCAGAGGCGAGCCCTGGTGCCCTGGGTGGTCCTCTGTTTGACTGTATTAATGGGCTGCTACCCGCAAGTCCAGGGGCCTACAAGTCAACTACCTTGTCTAGCTGGTCAAACCAAGGGGAAGCCTGCAGCTGCGGTATGGCTGTCAGTGGTCGGGTTTTTGGGGACAGCTGCTGCAGATGCCGTCGCAGGTGGAGCATTGCGGAGTCGGAGTTGCATCATTAGCGCAGCCTAGAAAGTCACAGAGACAGAGAAAAGGAGATGGTTTGTATTGTTTCTGTTTCGTCACAACAACATCTGCCACCATCTTTCATCTTTCCACCAACCCCATTGCCTGCTTCAGCCACTTCATGCAGCCCCAAGTCCACACACATGTTGCAACCCCGAATTCCTGCCTCTGCCGGATCGTCCTCTTGGCCACAGACTCTCCAGACCTTGCCAGAAATCCCCCTCAAATCTGAGACAGTTGACGCTTGAGAATGGGGCAGAAGTTATGTACTAGCCACGTTCAACCAAAAGACGAAGAATAAACTGGATAAAACATGGATTTCGTGCTGATAACGCCACGCTTGCAGAGTCCTTGTCAAGGTGGACCAACCGCCATTTCGCTTGTGATACCTTTTCTTTTCCGTTACGGGCACATCTGCGAACTATCGATCCGCATGTGAAATATGGCAGTAATATATATTAGAGGTCGCGTGCAAAGCTTGTTGCACTCGAACAACGGCTGTTAACGCCTCGAAGGCGCGCTGCTTGTATGGAGAGAGTCTAATTGACAAACATTGGGGCATAGTCTAATAACAAGCAATGTTCATCGCGAAGTAAGAGAGAGATATTCGAGATGAGAACGCAGATCGAGGGTTCCCAACCTTACTGCTTAGTACAAGGTATCTCAATTACCGTCAGAATAGTGGTGCCCTGTTCTTTATCTATGGGCCTACGAGTATCTGGTACGAACGCAGCCACTCTGCAATGTTAATCCCGTCATTTCCTGTCAATGGCCCAGCCTGCGCAATTATGTGGAATTTCAGCTCGTGCTTCGACCTCAGGTCTCATCGCCTAATCAGCTTTACCTGATCGTCCAGAGCGAGTACTTGTCTTGGTGCAGATGATTCACTATTGATTATGATGTTCCTCTGGCGACTGGTCATCCAGGTTTCTGATAACCTCCCGAGCCATCGCGCATCCAACCCTCGCCCGATCTGCAAAACGCGCGACGAGCGACCCTACCGTGATGGGATAAGGTCCGCCACACTTGTTCCACCACCCGTTTTAGCGCATTTCTTTGATGACAGTACAATACGCACCCCATCCCTCCACTGATCCTGGGACAGGTTTCCGCCACAAAGATAGAGCCTTTCCGTCTTGGGTCGTCCACTTTCGACACTCAGGCTTCAAATTTCCATCAGATCCGATCAACAAACTCAGTCGGTGGATCGCCTTGGACTGATGAAGCATTGTCCGATATTAAGGTCATGAAAGCAAGACAGGATCTTCGGAGGAGAGATTGTTGTAGTCATGACCTGGAACACACCACCAACACTGTCTTAGAACACAGTTTGACGGCGAGCGACTTCGTTGAAGCTCCCGTCGGTGGCCGCGTAATCCGCTACTAGCCCTTTACAAAACCGAATCCCCGGATCGTGAACGGCGGCACAACGGGAACTTGCGTCGTCAGATACACATCGCACGACATGACACGTTCTCTGCTGCATTCTCCCGAGGGCTTCCTGTGTGAACCCAAGGAGTCATCCTGGCTTCATAACCGCAGCATACCGTTTCAAACTGCAAAATGTTGGATGTAAGTAAATATCAACGCAAGCAGCCCGGATGGAAACGAGCATCTCAATTAATCCGTCTCGGCGGCTATTGGTCCGGAACAAACCAGTGGCTTATGTCAGCCACGCAACCGTCAGCCACTACAGCCACAGTTCTTGGCGCCGGCAACAGGCACCGAGAACGCCTGAGCCAATGAGATGCAAGGCCATGCATGGTTTCAGGAGGGAACATATCGTCACTTCATCCAACATCAAAATGCATTAAATCTCCATTGCTCTTCGATCTCTTACTGTTGATCCTGAGAGACCGGACGACACGGGCTACTGGTCATTCCCGATCACGACTGATATATACTCGACCTGCCTAAGTCCCTCCCATTGAGCAGGATTATAAATGTACAGAGCTCCCATTGTTGAATGCTAGCGCGGTTGTTCGTCATGTCAGTGTCAGTCCGGCGATCTAGCAGGATTGCGTCAATCCCCATCTCTTCAGCATCTGAAAAGCCTGAAAACGTGGTCAACGGGTCGAAGAAACGGCGGGTAGTTTCGCAAGGGCAAGATTCCAATGCCAAAAAACAAAAGGCCCGTGGTACTGTGGTCCAGACAGCAGTTGAAAATGCAAAGAACCAACTCGTCAACGGCGAGGCTAGCAATGGATCCGAGTTCAAAGTGCCTGTCACGCCAGTGAAAAATGCCAATGCACGAAGAGTCCCGGCCAAACAGTCCAAGCAACCCCCATTAACTCCGACGCCCAGTCTCGTCAATGTTATCAGAGCTCCTTATAGCTCTGGGGACATTGACGACGCAACCCCTCCTCCTGATCGGCCTGTTGAACCACACATCACCAATGCTCCATTGGTCACACCTGGAGGAACCCAGCATGTCGCGTACGAAGACATACTACCCGGGTCGACCCCCTCCAAAACCGGCCTTCCCCGGCCGATAGCGACCACAAACACGCTCCTAGATCAAGCTTGTGCTCATCTCATCAGTGTCGACGAACGCTTGAAACCCGTGATCGAGAAGTATCCGTGCCATATCTTCTCCCCAAAGGGTCTGGCCGAGATCATCGACCCCTTCCGGTCTCTGTCAAGCGGGATTATGGGCCAACAGGTCTCAGGCGCCGCCGCCAAATCCATCAAGAACAAGTTTATTGCGTTGTTCAACGAGGAGGGAGGTGAAGAAGCGCAGTTTCCAACACCAGCTCAAGTTGCTGCTACGGACATTGCCCGATTGCGTCTTGCGGGCTTGTCTCAGCGCAAAGCGGAGTATATCCACGGCCTAGCCCAAAAATTTACGACAGGGGAACTCACCAACGAGATGCTCATGAAGGCCTCGGACGAAGAAGTCATGGAGAAACTCATTGCGGTACGCGGCCTGGGTAAGTGGAGCGTAGAGATGTTTGCCTGCTTCGGATTGAAGCGGCTCGACATCCTTTCGACCGGCGATCTGGGGGTGCAGAGGGGTATGGCCGCGTTTTATGGCAAAGACGTGAAGAAGCTCAAAGCAAAGGGCGGGGGGAAATGGAAATACATGTCTGAGCAGGATATGCTCGAGAAAAGTGCGCCGTTTGCACCGTACAGAAGTTTGTTTATGTGGTATATGTGGCGGGTGGAAGATGTCGATGTCGATGTCATGCAGCAATCTACACTCACGTAGAGATAGTGTCAATATATGTGAGGTGGCACATGGGGTCCTTTTCGAGCCCTTTTTTCTTTGTATGGTATGTACAATAATTCAGCATTGAAACCCTCTTTGGATTCCGACCAGCCGCCGTGTTGGCTCCCCAAAGCGCCACTTCACTTTCTTGGTTCAACAGTCATGGTTTCCAGATCAGCACGCTCCTTCATTTCTCTCTCGATCTCCTCGATGATTGGGCTCAGGTATGGGACGTCCTATTAGCAGCGGGTGAGCAAAGCGAATCTTCCGTGAAGCTTGGTGTGGTGGAAAAAAATCCCTTACGTCTTCAGGCTTTGTGTGCTCCGCAGGAGGGAGTAGATGGTGCGATAGAGAGCACTGTGACAAAAAGCCGTTAGCTACACATTGTCCTCCTCTTTCTTCATTGCACGTTATTCGTTACCTGGAAAGCTCTTCTGAGGCGGAAAACTCGATCGTAGGCTTCTTTAGGGGGCAGTCGCTTGAGAGCGAGCTGGACGGTATCGTTTTCTTCGGGGATCAGGTCGTCATGGCGTAGACCTGCCAGCAAGGTTAGCATAGGAATAGCACGACATGGAAGATGAAGCTGTTCTTTAGGATGGTTGTTACTCACCTAGTGATCTGTAGCCGGCAGTGTTGACGTACCAGTTGGCTAGGGGTGTCATCCACCGCTTGAGCCATGGCCGCTTCAAAATGTAGGGTGCTAACGAGGGGGCGGACATATTGAACCGCTGTCGAGAATGTCTCCTGGAAATATCTTGCAACCAAGTTACTGGGAGAATGCTGAACTCGTACAGAAGTTGAAGTCGTTCGCGCAAAGACATAGCCTGGAGCTCTCGCAGCCACCAATTGGCGACCAGGGCGGAAGCTTGGCATTGGCTCGGGATTTCCAGCGTTTCTTATTCGCTTGAATGATTGTCCTTGGTTTCTCCGTTTATCGCCCATTCATTCATTCTCCAATCCACCGAACAAGCATCATACCTCCTCTGCTCCTCGTACCTCCCCCATCACATCATATCGACCCGACTTTCTCACCTTTCCAACCAAGGTCTCCTCCCATCCACCCACCCGTCACCAGCATCTTTCCTACCTCCCCCAAAGCTTCCATCTCACTCTTACTTGGATTGCTACATGGCCGTATTCGTCAGTCGCTGACAAGAGCCTTGCTGCTCTCTGTCGGCTACACACTAGGTCGGGCGGACCCCGCAGTTTCCAACTCCATCAACGCTTCAGCAGTCCAGCGGTCAACGGTGCAACACAGCCATAAGGCAACACACACAAGCTACTACCCTGCTGTGGTTTACATCCTCTCCCTAAAGCTCGTCCCTCTTCCGCCATGAGCTCGTCATATGGGCATTTAGTGTCTTCCCCTTGTTGAGATCAGCGAAAACCCACCCTTCCAATGTCCTTTGATCGAGAACCGGAACAGACTCCTGCCATCTTGACGTCCCAATCACTTCGGCCATCCCAATATGCTACGCCGATCGACCACAGCAACTTCTCATCGAATATGTCTCCATCTCCTTCGAGAGACTCCGTTGTCGCCCGCATCCAGATACAGTCGACACAAATTCCGAAGGCGTGGGTATCCCCCATCTGCGGCGCCGGCGCCGGCTTCGCCTCGGGGATTGTCACTTGCCCTCTTGATGTGATCAAGACAAAGCTTCAAGCACAAGGTGGGTTCACTCAAAGACTACAGTCTAAGAACCCATATGGCGGTATTCAACAACCATACAAAGGCATCATTGGCACTGGCAGCGTGATATGGCGAGAAGAGGGTATTCGTGGCATGTACAGGGGCTTGGGACCCATGCTATTAGGGTATCTACCAACATGGGCTGTCTATCTGACGGTGTACGAAAATACTCGGGAGTTCTGGTACGACCAATGTGGTAGCTGGTGGGTGGCTCGCTGCTATTCATCGCTCACCGCCGGCGCCTGTTCCACCATCTTGACAAACCCCATTTGGGTCATCAAAACCAGGTTGATGTCACAATCCAACAAATCCGCTGCCGCCAGTGATGGAATGCGTGCCCCTTGGCACTACACTTCTACACTCGACGCTGCTCGCAAAATGTACCGCACTGAGGGATTTCAATCTTTCTACTCCGGCCTGACACCTGCCCTACTGGGTCTAACTCACGTTGCAATTCAGTTTCCACTGTATGAATTTTTCAAGATGAAGTTCACAGGATTCGGCATGGGTGAGCATCCGCCCGAAGATAGCACCTCAAATTGGCTCGGTATTTCCGCTGCCACATTTCTGAGCAAAGTCTGTGCATCAACAGCCACTTATCCTCACGAGGTTTTGCGCACTCGTCTACAAACACAGCAACGCAGATCTGCGCTGACAACGTCGGATGGGATGAAAGTCCAAGCGCGTTACTCGGGCATTTGGCACATGAGCAAGGTCATTCTCAAAGAGGAAGGATGGCGTGCATTCTATGCGGGTATTGGCACAAATCTTATCCGGGCGGTGCCGGCGGCCATGACCACCATGTTGACCTATGAGTGGTTACGCAATCTCATCACTCGGGCGCAGGAAAAGGGCGAAGAGCTGAAGAAACCGACTGAACAATACCCAATATGAGCAGAAAGAATTGATCTGCTCGTGAAGTGAATTACGTGCCCTGATATTGTTGGGGTTTGAATTCAACTCCAGGTCCTGTGCATCTTGTGAGCTACTCGGAGCCTCTGGTGGGTGTCCACCTTGGTCTCGGTCCTTCGCTGTCAAAGTCCAAGTCAACCCAGAATGGTCGGAATTGAACCGGCTTAGGGCTGGACTCCGTCCTCATATGTTTGAGGCAAACTATCTCCACGCCTGCAACAATGATTCATGCTGAGAAGAAAAAGCGGACGAAAACATCCGGCGAATGCACGACATTCGTTAGCCAATTCCACGCTATATCTCGGCATGTCTCGTTGTGGACGATGCACACGTGGGAACAAATTCCCACCCATCATAATATTAACAACAGCACCTGATGCTGGAATCAAGCTAAGAGGAAAGAAGAAACCCCAAGATTTGCCTGAGACAACAAACCTATTCAGAGGGCGTCCACGTGGGACACTGTCTGCGTAAGTTATTTTGAAGTACGGGCAAGAAGATGAGCGAAACTTTGAGTCGAGCTCGGGCTGAAGGAAGCAATGGTATGAGGAACAACAAGACTTGGACCAACACGGGCTGGATGGCGATGCCAGCGGGTCTGCAGGATCACAAAGGGTGATTTATACAGCTCCACCTAATGTGCTGTGATTCTGACAAGTGCCCGTCTTTTTATACGTGACGGTCATAGTAGAGGAAGTTGAGTTGTGTATGCAAGCACCTGTATAAGATTATGACATGAAATGAAATCATTGCCATTTCCATCGAGTTACCATTTCCTGCTGCCTAGGAGTATTTATTAGTGTTTTCTTTGTACTACCACAGCGTATCCTCTCGAGGCACTTGTTCGTCAGCGATCATGGATGCTACGGTAGGTATAGAGGCACAGAGGTATAGGAGGCACAGAGGTATAGAGGCACAGAGGTATAGAGGCACAGAGGTATAGAGGCACAGTGGTATAGAGGCACAGAGGTATAGAGGCACAGAGGTATAGAGGCACAGAGGTATAGAGGCACAGAGGTATAGGAGGCACAGAGGTATAGAGGCACAGAGGTCCATGCACTTGTAAAGGCGAAACAAAAAAGCATAACATGTATAATAATTCGTGACTGCGCCTGTTCCGTTCCGTTCATTATTACCTACTCGGTACATGAAACCAAAAAAGCCCACGTTCAAAACGATGACAAGGACAAGACGAGATGATTGTTTGTTTCCCCTTGGGTCCTGGTCCGAGTCCGACCAGCATCCCAGTTCTCGCTCTACCACTTACTCGGTCTGCCTGTATTGAAACATGTGGGGAAATTGTGCAAAAGGGCTTCCTAGCATGGCAAAAAGCTAGCAGAGAAGCCGGGTCAAGTCAGCTTAACCACTGCACATCACACAAGCCTCCTTATTTTCAATCGAGCCTATAGTCCATCCAGTCAGATAATATATCAAATAACGGCAACATCTCGCAACCGAGATATCGTACCTGGGAGACGGGAGGGGGACAGGCTGTACTCACAAGCTAGCACCTTTTGTGCATAGATATCTTCTTCCCTTTCTTCACTCTCGCTCTCCTTGTCTTCTTCTTGCTTGCCCCTCATCCGGCTTTCAAGGCTATCGTCAGCCATGGTAGGTGGCAGGCCGACGGGGTCAGTAGGAAGTACTTTAGGGGACGGCTCCTCGCTGGAGTCGCCATTTCCACCAAGGTGAGTCTTCGCAAGTTTTTGAGTCATCAGCCCAACTTGCTTATGTTCACTGCCTGGTGGTGGCGTAGAGGTGGGCGTTGGGATTCCATTCATCGATGTGGTTGGGTTACCACTGAAGCTGCTTGTCTTGGATTGGTACATCGGTCTCGGAACTGAGTTATAATTGCTCACACTGGCCGCGAAACCAAGAGAGGTACGTTTCTTTGGTGCCGCGCGTTCTCGAGCAGTGTTTGTGTCTGCGACCTTCAGCTGCTCTTGGTCGACGGTGAATTGGATAGGTTGTGTGGCCGCCATGGTACGCAGGTAGTACATGCCGGTCTTGAGACCCATTTTCCAGCCTGCAAAGTGCATGCTCGTAATCTTGCCCATGGTTGGCTCCTTCAAGTGGATGTTGAGGGATTGAGACTGATCGATGAATGCACCACGATCCGCTGCCATTTGCAGAACGGTCCGCTGGCTGATTTCCCATACAGTCTTGTAGAGAGCCTTGATGTCCGCGGGCACGTTGGGGATATTCTGAATGGAGCCGCCCTCGGCGATGATTCGATTCTTCATGTTATCGGACCACAAGCCCAAGTCGACCAGATCCTTCAGCAGCCATGGGTTGACAACTTGGAATTCTCCCGCCAGGACACGACGAGAGTAAATATTCGACGTGTATGGCTCGAAGCATTCGTTGTTGCCAAGAATTTGAGAAGTCGAGGCTGTAGGCATGGGCGCCACGAGGAGAGAGTTGCGAACACCATATTTGGCGATCTCTGCTTTCAACGCGTCCCAATCCCACAAGTCAGAGGGAGTGACATTCCACATGTCATACTGCAGAATGCCCTGCGAGACCGGGCTACCCTCGTAAGTCTCGTATGGACCCTGCTCCTTGGCGAGTTCGCAAGAAGCAGTGAGAGCAGCATGGTAAATGGTTTCGAAAATTTGGATATTCAGTTGCCTGGCCTCGGGAGAGTCGAAGGGTAGACGCAGGGCGAGGAAGGCATCAGCCAGACCTTGAACTCCCAGACCCACTGGTCGATGTCGGAAGTTGCTCTTCTTCGCTTCAGGGACAGGGTAGTAGTTGATATCGATAATCTTGTTCAGGTTGCGGGTCACGACCTGAACCACCTCATGAAGACGACCAAAGTCGTATTCACCTCGAGCTTGATCCACGTATGTCGGGAGAGCGAGGGAGGCCAGATTGCACACAGCGACCTCATCGGGAGCTGTGTATTCGACGATCTCAGTGCAAAGGTTGGAGCTCCGGATGGTACCCAAGTTCTTCTGGTTGCTCTTTCTGTTGCAGGCATCTTTATAGAGCATGTAAGGTGTACCAGTTTCGGTTTGTGCCTCGAGAATAGCATACCATAGCTTCTGAGCTTTAACAGTCTGGCGACCACGACCTTCCTTCTCATATCTCTCGTAGAGCGCATTGAACTCCTCGCCATAGACATCGGCGAGACCAGGCGCCTCATGAGGACAGAAGAGTGTCCATTCCTGGTTCTTCTCGACACGTTCCATGAACAAGTCAGGAGTCCACAAAGCATAGAACAAGTCCCGCGCTCTGACCTCTTCTTTGCCATGGTTCTTTCTCAGGTTCAAAAACTCGAACACGTCCGCGTGCCACGGCTCCAGGTAGATGGCAAAGGCACCTGGACGTTTGTTGCCGCCCTGGTCAACGTAGCGTGCAGTATTGTTGAAGACACGAAGCATGGGGATCAGGCCATTTGAGGTACCGTTGGTGCCTGCAATATAGGATCCTGTGGCACGAATACAATGAGCATTGAGACCAATACCTCCAGCTGTCTTGGAGATCATGGCACAGGTCTTGAGGGTGTCATAAATGCCCTCGATACTGTCTTCCTTCATGTCTATCAGGAAGCAGGAGGACAGTTGAGGTTGAGGTGTTCCGGCATTGAACAGTGTCGGCGAAGCGTGGGTGAAGCACTTCTGGGACATGAGATTATACGTCTCGATGGCCTTTTCAACGTCATCCCCGTGAATGCCGACTGCCACACGCATAAGCATGTGTTGGGGCCGCTCGGCGACCTGCTTGCCAATCTTGAGGAGGTATGATCTCTCCAACGTCTTGAATCCAAAGTATTGGTAGTTGAAGTCTCGGTCATAGACAATTGCCGAGTTAAACTCATCGGCATGCCTCATGACACATTCGTAGGTCTCCTTGGAGATCATGGGGGAGGGTTTGTCATTTTTGGGATTGACATAGTGATAGAGGTCAGAGACGACGGAAGAGAATTGCTTCTTGGTCTGCTTGTGTAGGTTTGAAACTGCGATACGCGCTGCGAGCACTGCATAATCGGGATGAGTGACTGTCATATATGCTGCAGTCTCTGCGGCCTGTGAACCGCGTTAGCCAACAGAGATCAGGAGCGGACGAGGGGATACTGACGAGGTTGTCGAGTTCGACGGTGGTCACTCCCTGATAGACACCTGAGATGACCTTCTGGGTGATGGCCGCTGCATCAACGTGATCTGGATCGAGGCCATAGCACAGCCTGGAGACTCGAGCAGTGATTTTGTCGAACTGCACGCGTTCTTTGCGTCCGTCTGCATTGTTCGTCAGTAAGAAGTTTTTTCGAGGCGACAACAGTGGTCTGTAGCGGCTCCAGCAGACATGTCTCTGCTTTAGCTGACGGGAAGGAGATCCTACCTCGCTTGATGACAAACATATTGGTGAAGTTATAACAGTGTCGTCCTACTCCTGTATTCCAATGGCGAGGATATGGGAGGGGTTGGAAGGGAACGGTCGAGAAGAGAAACGAAGGACCGCACAGCAGTGCTCTTTAAAGGTCTCGAGAGTCGACGATGCAATCTCCCAGTTACCGGAGAGACGCAGGCAGCAGAGTGAAGAAGGATGGGACAGTGAGAAGACGAGGAGCAGGAGGGTCAAAACATCAGATATAATAAATGGGAACGACACGCGCTTGAGAGGGACTAGGGACGCGCTGGTTCGCGTTGCAGCAAAATCCCATTTGAAGCGGGTTTTTGGCGTTTGGCGTTTGAGCGCGTGGGGCGCAGCCAAAGACTCTTTATGTCATTTTTCATCTCGCCACCCGATG
>WJFF01000198.1:35596-48541 GCA_011800825.1 Fonsecaea pugnacius | reverse complement strand
CATCAATGTCAACCAGGTAGTCATTAGAGTCTCGGAACGGACGTTCAATGTTTGTTCAGATCCTACGGGGTCTCTTGCGTGCTCACGACTGCCTCAGAGTATCTTTCGGCATTCGCTGTTCAGCTGACCAGACCTCACAATACGGGACTGATGGTTCAGGTAGAAAAAATCGAGTTGCTACATCCATCCACCTTCCTGTCAACATATGCGGCGTCGCTAGAATCTGTTCTAAGTGTGTATGTGCTCAGCGACAAAGGCGACTTGGTGCTATACGAGTTGTGTGGCTTCACTTCTGTCCTCGTTGCTCCATCTTCAACCTCAGCAGCTTCGGTTTTGGACACGAGGTTGTGCTTGCATCAT
This sequence comes from Fonsecaea pugnacius, assembly GCA_011800825.1. Classification (NCBI taxonomy): domain Eukaryota; kingdom Fungi; phylum Ascomycota; class Eurotiomycetes; order Chaetothyriales; family Herpotrichiellaceae; genus Fonsecaea; species Fonsecaea pugnacius. Next base: position 48,181 of record WJFF01000198.1, on the reverse strand, counting down.
CTCCCTTATCCTTGTAGAATGCATTGCAACATTCGTATAAGGCGTCGATTGCTGATTGGCACTTTTCTTCTTTGTAGTTGTGTTTCTGCAGGCAGTCTGTGTAGGAACGAGGTGTCATTTTCATGATTAATGGTCAACAAACCTTCTGTGAGCCTGGCCATACATACCTTGGATTGCACACTACAGAAACATCAGCGTGGACTGTATCTCGAAGCGTAGAAGCCAATTCTTACCGCTCTGGGATGGCAGGGAGGATCTGTCTTTAAATCGTCTTCAAGGCGGCCCTTGTCGACAGTTAGTGAAACCAGTGAAGAAAAGTCTTCGTTCCCTAGAATTTAGCTCACCATTGTGTTGGATACCGATCTGGAGGTAGCAATCTAGTTGAGATGCAACAGTGAGCAAATCATTGCATGACTAGACACTTTGGTGAAGCTCACTCGGCGCACTATTCGCATTATGTATGGATATATGTAAAAGAGCCCACACATGTGGTACATGGCCGATACTTGGGAGAGCAAGACATTTCATTTCCTGCCTGCCTGCGAACCGATGTGCGTCATAATAGTGGAGATACAGGTAACAAAACCACTCATTCTTCGAACGCCGGGCGTCAATCCTGTGTCTGCGAAATAAATGTCATCCACCTCGAAGCAAGTTTAACTGTCTCCACGTCCTCTTATACTTTATACTTGATATCTACACTACAGTATGAATCAAGGGGTTTATGCAAATCACTGGCTCTAAAAGCAGACTTGGTCTCCCAACGACTTTTGGCTACCTAAATTAAAAAGTATGGCATTCCTTCACTTTTGACCCGATGGATGTGATCCCTCGTTCGGATAGATAACATCAGAAATCTGGCCCCTTCAAGCCCCTTCTGACATGGCACCAGTGGCATACCTTACCAACGGGCCGATATAGCGACACAGCAGCTGTAATCGACAAGTTTGCAGCATATACATTCCTGCAAATAAGAAATGTTTGGACTCTCCTTGATCTCCTCCAGGAATCATTGACAGTCAATCGACCTCAATCATCCCAAACGGCGGCTTTGGCTTTTTCATCAGCTTCTCTTTCACGTGCTCTCTCCTCCTTCTCCTTGCTTCTTCGTTTCATCTCCTGTTCCCTCACCGCTCGATCATACTGCCTTTGTTCCTCAGTCTTCTTGGGAGCTTTCAAGCCCAATCCTGCAGCTATCATTCGACTAGCGGTGACTGTCGTCTTCTCTGGTCTTCGTTGTTCTCGATCAGAGTCGTTCTGTGGTGTGGAAGCCCCGGAAGGGGTGTATGGTCTGGTACTTGGACGGCCACCCCCAAGGACCTGGGCAGGTGACCAGTCAATGTACTGCCCACCGTTGTTTGGAACAATGGGAGTAGGAGGAGGTGGACGTAGCGCAGGGTCTGCGGACTCGGACTGTTTCGGAGAGAGGCCAGTTCCCTCGACCGGTGTATGAGTATTGGAATCTCCTTCGACGGGGGAAGAAGGATCATCATCTTCCCAAGACTCGATCACTTGTTCCGCCTTCTTCATCGAGGGTGGAGGTCGAGGGTTAGGAAGCCTAATGTGTAACTCGGGCGCCTTGGGGTGTATTGATGTTTGGCCCGACATGGTTTTTATCCTAGAGATGATTTTGAGAGGGGAGGGGCGGCGCAATCCCAGCAAACAAATAGTCAGAAGCAAGGATATAGCGCAATGTTCCAGGAACGAGACGATCGGATCATCCCATGATCGATGTCATAAGATAGTCGATGTCCTTTGACGAACAACGTGCTCCGCAAAATGAGCTCCATCCCTCAGACATCTCGTGTCAAGAGGATGGTGCAATGACGAATCGCAAGCGGAGGTCGAAGTTAAGCGACAGTTTGGCGGTTGGGGTTGCCTAGATGAAATAGTTTGTGGTCAAGCTGGGGGGATTGCAACCCTGTTAAGACCATCCCCCGCATTTGTGTTGAGGGTCGCAGGTGCAGGGTCTCTAGGGACGTAGGGAAGGCAACTAGGGCCGAGGAGCACCAGACGACTCGTACTTGTAGGTGTTCGTATATACTTGTATGTACGAGTACTCGGTATGTGCCTAGGTAGCTACCTAGGTAGGCAGGTACCCATGGTACCCCATAAGTGCTCGTACAAGCCGCTGTTACACAGGGTCAGCCCCCTAGTGCCCCTGCCTGCCCTGCCAACCACGCTTACCTGGTACATATAGTTGCAATCTCGAGTCGGGGGCCATTACTCGTATTCCTCCCTTGAAGTCTTAATGCTAGGCCCGGTGGGTTCCAGGGCAGGGCGGGCGGTTCTCGTCCTCTACTCCGTGCCCCTACCCTATCCTTACTCGGTACTTGTCTCCCCGTAAGCAACCCCCGGTACCTGGATCGGCGGTGCGTCGGACCTCTGGAAGACCACGAGAACAGCAATCTCGCCCATCGAACTTTCGTTGGCTCTCGAAAACTCGCTAGCGTCTCGGAAACCAGGCCGCAAACACCCGCACCATTATCAAGTGCGTCTCGATTCCTGGCTGTCCTCCTCAGCGGCGCCCTCTCCGACCTCGGAACTTCTTTTCCCGCTCACTGATCAAGTACCCGAAATCTGACATTTACCGTGCCGACCTTCTCCAACCAATCTTGTTGTATATAATCCCCTCATCCAATATCAGGGACATTTTGAGTTGTTCGAGCTACCATTGTCGATCTTGGCTGTTTAATCGATGGGCTTTGGAGCTCCGAGATCGTGGTGCCTGTGTATATAGTATTTGGATTGAGCGTTACTGATTTTCTCTTTCTCCTCCCGCGAGCTGGCAGCGTGTGTTTCCCAGTGGGATGACCAGAATCATCTTGCCGAGGGGACTCAGATCCCAGAAAGCCTCGTGGTCGGTCTTATACAAACACGGCATCTGTGGAAATGTCGCCCCGTTCTCGACGTCTGCTCGACGGTGGAGCTATGCCGACACAATCAATAACCTCAAGATCGGGAAGCATACTCGCGTTCTCTATCAGGGCTTTACTGGACGACAAGCCACGATGAATGCCCAGGAATCACTCGACTTTGGGACAAATATTGTTGGTGGAGTCAAACCCGGAGTGGAGGGTGAGCATCTGGGTTTACCAGTTCTTCCCAGTGTCAGAGCTGCCGTGGAGAAGCTCAAGCCTGATGCCAGTGCCATCTACGTCCCCGGGAATGGGACCGTCAAGGCCATGGAGGAAGCCATTGAGAACGAAATCCCCCTTATCGTGGCGGTTGCCGAACACATACCTGTACACGACATCTTGAGAATACACCAAATGCTACGAACACAGTCCAAGACGAGGTTGGTGGGCGCAAACTGTCCTGGAATCATCAACGTCCACGGCCGATGTCGCCTGGGATTCCAGCCCCTGCCTTTCTTCATGGAAGGCAACGTCGGCATTATCGCCAAATCGGGCACATTGAGCTATGAAGCTGTCGCGTCCACGACCCGAGCAGGACTGGGTCAGACATATGCAATCAGCATGGGCGGTGATGTGCTTGCAGGGACCACCTTCACAGAAGCCTTTCAAGTCCTGGTCGAGGATGAGAAGACCGAGGGCATCATCATGATAGGGGAAGTTGGGGGGAGTGCAGAGTTAAGGGCAGCAGAGTGGATCAAAGAATATCAACGGCGGACTCCAAACCCCAAACCCTTCATGTCGGTCATTGGTGGCGTCGAGGCTCCGCCTGGGCGGATTATGGGCCATGCAGGTGCATGGGCTGCTCCCGGAGAAGCCACTGCGGCACAAAAGATCAAAATTCTGGAAGATGTTGGAGTGAAGGTTGTTGACCATCCGGAGAAATTGGGTGAGGGCATGAAGAAGTTGCTTGCTGAACGGTCCAAATCGGGCTCCAGCGGCAGGACGGGGTCCTCAGCTGCCTCACAGAAAAGAGGTTATCACACAATGCGGACCCGGCCTCGACTGGTTGATACGCGGTTCACCCCCCAGCAACGGCGTAACTTGTACATCAAACCTTCGCAAGCATATGACATGTTGAAGCAGAGGGGAATACCCACCATTGACAACCCCACAGGACTTCAGGAGAAGTTCGTTGCCATCTCTATTGATCGTGAAGCACGACAGCCTTGCATCATTGCCTCACCCACCACAGATCCATCGCAAGCATTCGCCAAGTCCAAAAAGTTCCCCTTTGCTTACGGGACAGATGAAGCAACTTCAGATGCAATGCTTAAGACGGTATCGACACATTTGGGTGTTTCTGGGAAGGGCCAGCATTCCCTGAGTAAGCTTATTGCGGAGCTGGTCGACATTTTCATGTCCAAAGAAGCTTTTGTGTTACAGACCAAAATTGTGATTGACAACGAAGGCGGCCTTCAGGTCCAGGGCGCCAAGTTCGGCTTTGACGACGCGGCTTTCAGAAGCTCAGGACGACAGGCAGATGTCCATGCTCTCCGAGACATCAACAGCGAGGTGCGTGAGGAAGTCGAGGCTGAGAAAGAGGGCATGATCTATGTCAAGTTAGCGGGAGAGGGCACGCTAGCAACTATTGTCAATGGCGCAGGGCTGGCCATGAACACGGTCGATGCATTGGTGGCTCGAGGTGGGCATCCAGCCAATTTCATGGACACTGGCGGGAAAGCCACTTCCGATACCATCAAGGCAGGCTTCAGAATCGTGACATCGGATCCTCGAGTCAAGTGTATATTTGTGAATATCTTTGGAGGCTTGACCCTGGGCGACATGATTGCTCGAGGGATCCTGTTGGCGTTCAAGGACTTGGATCTGCAGGTCCCCGTGGTCGTTCGCATCCGAGGAACTAGGGAGGCCGAGGGACAGAAACTCATCCAGGAAAGCGGTCTTAAGCTCGATGCTTTTGGTAAGTGGACCATATTTTGTGTTGATCCAGCACTCGATAATAACCACCATCACAGATTCATTTGAAGAAGCAGCTGCTCGCGCAATTGCACTGGCAAACGGGACGGCGAAGATGGAATAGAACGGAAGGCTGCACGTGTACATGTAGGACTTGTGTGGCTGAATGATGGTAATGCACGTATTCGTGTTTCGCAGGGCGCCTGTAAAGAACTTGACGCAGGATGTTAGATCTCCGAGTGACAATGCGGGAATTGCATGACATTGCGGAAGTTGGCCACTTAAAGATGGATATCGAATTCGAAAAGGGTTAACAGCAAGCGAAGGATGCTCTAGAAAAGACAGGGATGGTAGGTCAACTAATTGAACAAGAGTGGGTTATGTACAGACACCGAAACGACAGGGTGGTGTCATTGATATGTCCCTCGACATCGCACTACAAGTACGAGTACGTAGTTCGACTTGGCCGGAGTCGAGTTGGGCCTGAGCCTTCGTAATCGCGACAAGTACATAGGTTAGGACGGCGATTTCGATCCCTCCGTGATACTGGAAGACCCTGATCTTGACGTCGATATGGCTGACTCGATGCTAAAGCCCACTCCTCGCATGGCTAAAGTGGATGAGGAGATACATATCTCCAGGTTCTCACAGCCTCTTTATGTTCTTTTGCATAACCCTGTATCTCTTATGCAGACGCCCAGCACGGATCTGTATTGTGTAGGACTCGGTGGGTGGTACTGTACATAGTCTGGCGTTGTCTGAGGCAGGGAATCGGTCAGATACGGAGACACGGGCTCGCTTTCGCGCAGTCTCATCAGATGGGTTGTACTCGGTGATCTGGATGTGGGACTTGTAGTCGATGGATACAGAAGTAATGCGCGAGTAGCGAGTGTGGGTTAGGCACAATCGCGGTACCACGGGTGCTCTATGTCAACCTTTCCGCAGGCAGCTGGCTGGGGTATTGTGGTGTGTACTCGGTACTAACCAGAAATGTCACCCCAAGTCACAGCTGACCCTTAGAAATAAATTCAAAGTTGCTGACCAAATGTTTCTCTTGGGTACCAAGGTGCTTGCTATATATTCGGTGCTTTCAGTCCAACTACCGCCAGTAGTCTCTCATACTCTTCTTCCTGTCCTCTCTGTCGCATGAATCTCTCAGCGTGAGCATCCTGGTGTCACCTCACCAGCTTCTTCTGGGCCCAGTCATCAACGCACTCTTTGTCAGCATCGGCAATCGATCTAAAGAGGGACAGGGTCATTTCAACTTGCATCATGTCGACCTTCTCGAACGAATCATTCTCGAAACTGGCATCGATTTCCACGCAGAGAATCTCGGGATTCTCGTGGATTTGGTCCTACTATCTCATCCCTGCGATTGTGGCCTACCCCTTTCTCTGCTCAGCTCTCCGCTTACGCCGACTGAACGCCCTTCGCGCCAAGTTCAAGTATGGCACGCCTGAGCACCCGTCTTACGAGGGAATGACCGTCAAAGAAGCCCATGATATTCTCAAAGCTGTGAGCGACCTGGAATTCCCGTCCTTATTCGAGAAGGGGCTCCAATTCGCACTCTTCAGAACTTACGCTATACCTAGCATTAGCGAGCTCTTGGTAAAGACAACGCAACTCTCTGCAGAGAAGAATGTGCCCAAGCGATACGCCGACACTGGCGTACTGCTCGGCGATATGTACGGTGGCGAGCCGGACAGCGACAGATGTATCGAGGCTTACGCCAGACTGAATTATTTACACGGGCATTACATCAAACAAGGCAAAATCAGCAATGATGATATGCTGTATACACTGTCGTTGTTTCTGACCCAGCCAGTGGAATGGATCAACAAGTACGAGTGGAGACAACTCAGCGACTTGGAAGTCTGCGCGATGGGCGTATTCCACAAAGCCATGGGCGACGGGATGGAAATCTCTTTCGAGAACCTCCCTTCATACTCGACAGGATGGAAAGATGGCCTGCACTTCTATCGGGAGCTAGATACCTGGGCCAAGCAATATGAGAAGACTTATATGGTCCCTCACCAGAAGAACTACGATACGGCAGTGCAGACTCGAAACTTACTACTGAGCACGAATCCTCCCTTCATGAAGCCTATTCTTACCAAGGTTATGAGCGTTCCCCTGGACGACCGGCTGAGGGAAGCCATCATGTTCGAAGAGGCACCGCCGTCATACCGAGCATGCTTCCACGGCCTCATGGAATTGCGACGATTCTTCCTGAGATATCTTGCTTTGCCTAGGCCTCCATTCATGGCAAAGCAGCTCATGACCAAAAAGCCTGATGCAAACGGCAGAAGATACTATGTTACATGGGACACTGCACCTGTCTACGTCAAGCCAACTCTCTGGAATCGATGGGGTCCTGGGGCAATGATTCACCTCCTGCTTGGGATCCCCCGTCCGGGAGACCCAGGAACGTATCCTGAAGGATTCGAGATTAGGAGTACAGGACCATCTGTGTTCGTCGGCAAGGGATCCAAAGAAATGGAGATAACCAGGGAAAGACTGAAGAAGGAGAGGACAGGCGGCTGTCCGTTTGCCGTCCGTCGAGCTTGAGTTTACCCTGTGTGATATAGACCGGAGAGATAAGTCAATGTCCAATAGCCAAGTAACCCTGAAGGAGCCTTTGTGCCACCGCGCCCTGTGACTCTCGACGAGCGCAAGGCTTTGCAAGACATTGTTTTCAGCCTCTTACCCCATTTTCAGTACACCAACGCCGCTCCCGCCAATAGAGAGACGCCCAGGAGGCGCCTATCAGTGGCACATTGGGCCCTGAACGGGCATCTCCATGCCTAGCAACCAACCACCACCCCCGCCACCAACCGATGATAGCCAGAGGGGATGCATTTGATCTCAAAAACTCGACGTGGGGCGCTTGTTTGTGGTTTGTGACGAGGGGACGAGTAAATTCAGTTTCGTCAGGTGGCACTGGCCTTTGCATAGAAATGTCTGGTTCAATCAAAGCAGTCTTCTCATTTTCTCGACCTTGTCTACTTTCTGGTCCTGCTCCGACCACTCGATCCCTCCACGTTCTACGCTCACCTCGCAACACAATGTCGACCCTCGCAGCTTTCCGGCTACCGAACATCACTAACGAGCCAAACAAGCATTATGAGAAGGGAGGTCCGTCGCGCGAGGCTCTAGCTTCTGCGGTGGCAGCTCTGCAAGAGAAGGCGCCCCTCGAAGTTCCTCTAGTTGTCTCTGGAAGAGCTGTGAAGACATCCTCCATCCTCACTCAGAACAGCCCTTCCTCCCACGCAACCACCGTGGCCAAATACTCCAATGCCTCGACCGAAGATGTCAACAACGCCATCGAAGGTGCCCTCGCTGCAAAGCCGGCCTGGGAGTCCTTACCCTTTGCCGATCGAGCCGCTATATTCCTCAAGGCCGCTGATCTGATCAGCACAAAATACAGATATGAGCTGATGGCTGCAACAATGCTGGGGCAGGGAAAGAATGCATGGCAGGCGGAGATCGATGCGGCCGCAGAACTGATTGATTTCCTTCGGTTCAATGTACGATATGCGGAGGAACTATATGCGCAGCAGCCACCCTACAACTCTCCGGGGGTTTGGAACAGGGTCGAGTACAGGCCACTTGAGGGCTTTGTCTATGCCATCTCTCCGTTCAACTTTACGGCCATCGGAGGGAACCTGCCTGGTGCCCCAGCTTTGATGGGCAATGTGGTGATCTGGAAGCCCAGTCCGTCGGCTATTGCGTCGAATTACCTGATCCATCAGATCCTCATAGAAGCTGGACTCCCTGCTGGCGTCATCCAGTTCGTGCCCGGTGACGCCGAGGAAGTTACCAAGGCTGTCCTCAACCACAAGCAATTCGCAGCGTTGCACTACACGGGATCGACGGCTGTCTTCCGAAAGCTATATGGCCAGATTGGACAGGGCATCGCCGAAGGGAGGTACAAGGGTTACCCCAGAATAGTGGGAGAAACTGGCGGGAAGAACTTTCATCTGGTTCACAACAGTGCCGATATCACCAATGCAGTGGTGCAAACAATCAGGGGTGCGTTCGAGTATCAAGGTCAGAAATGCAGTGCTTGCTCCAGACTATATGTGCCGTCGTCGATATGGCCCGAGTTCAAGGCCAAGCTCGTCGAGGAGACCGAGAAGCTCAAAGTTGGCCCCCCAGAGGACTTTGGAAACTTTATCGGACCAGTCATTCACGAGGCAAGCTTCAAGAAGCTGTCTGGTGTGATCGACGCCGCGAAGAACGATAGTTCACTGGAGCTTCTTACTGGTGGCAAATACGACAGTTCAAAGGGATGGTACGTGCATCCTACCATCTACGTCGCCAAAGATCCCAGTCACCAGAACTTCAGCACCGAGTTCTTTGGACCGATTCTGACAGTCTACGTCTACGATGACGCCGCACCGGATGCTTTCGAAAAGGCCTGTAAGCTCGTAGATAGTACTTCGGACTATGGCCTGACAGGAGCGGTGTTTGCTCAAGATCGTGCGGCGGTAAGGTATGCCGAGGAGGCTTTGAGGAATGCGGCGGGCAACTATTACATCAATTGTAAGAGTACAGGTAAGTGTTGAACTTGATGAGCTGGTGTTTGTAATTCACTGACTTGGAGAACAGGTGCTGTCGTTGGCCAGCAACCATTTGGAGGTGCACGAGCTTCGGGGACAAATGACAAGGCTGGATCAGCAGCAATCTTGTCGCGGTTTGTCAGTATGAGGTCGATGAAGGAGGAGACGCTGCCGACTACAAAGGTGGAATATCCTTCTAATGAAGTGTAGACGGAAGACAGGACTCAAGGCGGATATCTTCAATACCCGGCATCACGTATGTCATGCCTGCATTAACAATGATAGCAAAAGTATATACCTTTTTTCCCAAGTACAAACACGACATGTCACATAATATCGCGGTGAGGCTGGTGTTGATTCCTGCGCGTCTCCTTTGTATTGCCGAAAGGCCAAAAAGGGAAAGGCGTTGACACTGGTTAGCGCCTTCTTCACCGCCTGACCTTGTGCCTATCGCGGCGGATGCTTGGCGCTCCACTGCCCAAACTTCGAGTTTGTTGACCTGCGGCCTTCAATTCTGTCTCGTCGTCCACAACTGCACCTCACCACCTTACCATCTTCTGGAGAGACCGTTCTTTGGAGTAGCTCTTCCATCGTCTTCATCATCTCACAACCTACCCATAATTCCTCCATCACCCTCATCACTCCAGCACCATGCGTGAAATTGTGAGTCTGCTACGCGTCCCAAACCCTGTTTACCCCTGTCCTCGCACCCCGCCATTCAATGTACCTTCAAAGCTCAGAGACTGACATGTCAATCACAAAATAGGTTCACTTGCAAACCGGCCAATGTGTGAGTGCTGTCGAGCCAAATCATTCGTGTTTTCTTGAAGACTGACAAAAATTCACAGGGCAACCAAATTGGTGCTGCGTTCTGGTATGCCGCCTTCCAACACGCGACAACTGCATATCTAACGAGCTTCCAGGCAGATCATCTCTGGAGAGCATGGCCTTGATGGCTCTGGAGTGTATGTCTTTGCCTATGTTAATCCCTATGTTAATCCCCTTGATCATTGAGTTGACCACGGAAATAGTTACAATGGCACCTCGGATCTCCAACTTGAACGCATGAACGTCTACTTCAATGAGGTATTTCAAACCCTAGATCCCCCAACCTCGTCCAACTCTGACATGTATACAGGCTTCCGGAAACAAATATGTCCCCCGTGCCGTCCTCGTTGATCTCGAACCTGGTACTATGGACGCTGTTCGAGCTGGCCCCTTTGGTCAGCTCTTCCGTCCTGATAACTTTGTCTTTGGCCAGAGCGGTGCTGGTAAGAGGATTGAGCAGCTCTCTAGCATAAAAATGATTACACAAATAACACCCGTTTGCAGGAAACAACTGGGCCAAAGGTCACTACACCGAGGGTGCCGAGCTTGTGGACCAAGTTCTCGATGTCGTCCGACGTGAAGCCGAGAGCTGCGATTGCCTTCAAGGGTTCCAGATCACCCACTCCCTCGGTGGTGGTACTGGTGCCGGTATGGGTACATTGTTGATCTCCAAGATCCGAGAAGAATTCCCCGACCGAATGATGGCCACTTTCTCCGTGGTCCCATCCCCCAAGGTTTCTGATACTGTGGTTGAACCATACAATGCTACCCTGTCTGTTCACCAATTGGTCGAGAACTCCGATGAGACCTTCTGCATTGACAACGAGGTATGGCATATATCTGTCTCATGGTTGGCTCTGTTCTAACCTATATAGGCTCTCTACGACATTTGCATGCGCACACTCAAGCTATCCAACCCCTCTTATGGTGACTTGAACCATCTTGTCTCGGCAGTTATGTCGGGCGTCACCACTTGCCTGCGTTTCCCCGGTCAGCTCAACTCTGACCTTAGAAAATTGGCCGTCAACATGGTCCCCTTCCCTCGACTTCACTTCTTCATGGTCGGCTTTGCTCCTCTCACCAGCCGCAACGCCTACTCCTTCCGCGCCGTCAGTGTTCCCGAGCTTACGCAGCAGATGTTCGACCCCAAGAACATGATGGCTGCCTCTGACTTCCGGAACGGCCGATATCTGACTTGCTCTGCCATCTTCCGCGGCAAGGTCAGCATGAAGGAGGTTGAAGATCAGATGCGTAACGTTCAAAACAAGAACAGCAGCTATTTCGTCGAGTGGATCCCTAACAATGTGCAAACCGCTCTTTGCTCGATCCCCCCACGTGGCCTGAAGATGTCATCTACTTTCGTGGGCAACTCTACCTCTATCCAAGAACTTTTCAAGCGTGTGGGTGACCAATTCACTGCCATGTTCCGACGCAAGGCTTTCTTGCATTGGTACACTGGCGAGGGAATGGACGAGATGGAATTCACCGAGGCTGAGTCCAATATGAATGATCTTGTCTCGGAGTATCAACAATACCAAGATGCTAGCATCTCTGAGGGAGAAGAGGAGTACGGTGAGGAGGAGGCGCCTTTGGAGGAGGAAGCCTAAACTCAGATCAAGTTTCCCTACACGACGAGCTGGGTCTGTCTCTTGTCAGTGTACTTCTGAACACAGCAAACAATGTCGGTGGCATGGTTGCAGTAGTGTGAACAAGATAGAAGGACAGGACCATTGATTGGTTTTGGAATCCCCGATCAGCACCAAATTTCCGTTGATTTTCTAGGGCGATGCGATGCAGGGCAGGATGAAGAATATCGGGCATCGACTAAGCTGACACCAGCCTTTTCATCCATAGCAAGCAAGCGTGGCGAAGGTAGTGAATTGGAATGAAGCAGTTTCATTCTCTATCAGAGGTTGACTTTTTGACATATTCCTAGAAATAGCCATGCCATGCACATTTCTACGTCTGAAGATGATGCCGTCGGATACATCCGTGTTTGTGTAGAAGTGAAGTCGAGCCCCGTGTCATGTCAAGTATACACCGAGTATCTGGAGATTTTCGTGTGGTTCCTGGGACTAAAGTCCTTGTTCTTGTACCTGTCGCCTCGCACCTAAAGGGAGGTGCATACACATACTCCAACACACTCTCACACAGACCTGTATATGCCTCGTACATGTACTGTACATATATGGCTCTTTTGCATGGTTTGCATACCGTCTTCTGTGTATATATTTCCCAGGTATGATATCAGTAGATATCACACAGCATATATCATGTGGTACTGGACCTGGACGCGGGACACAGGACGGGCCAGGACATTACGGGCCATTTTTACTTTCTTCGGCCTCAACCTCATGGTAATG
>WJFF01000198.1:14744-25066 GCA_011800825.1 Fonsecaea pugnacius | reverse complement strand
TCTGTCGGGGCTTGTTTGAGGAGTTCACTTTGGGAAAGCTGGAGACAGACTCGAGCGTTTGACAGTCTGTTTCCCCGATGGGTGGATTCTGGAGGCCATGAGCCCTGGGAGCCGCACCATGAGTGGCCAGCTGGGCACCTAGAACTCTCAGAGCCCGTCAATCGTCATCCGGGCGCGGGAGCTGCCTTTTCCTTGACCCTCTAGGCGTCGACACCTGGTCTTGGTCTCCCAGGCTCGTGTTTCTGAGCTACCGGCTGAACGCGATACTCTCACATCATTCTGGAGTATACCTCGCGCCTTCAACGGAGGGAGTACAATTGTCCAGAGATGTCTCAGTCAGTTTGTTATTCTTATCCTCCGCCATCATCATCTTCTTCTTCCCTCGGGTCCAACATGGAGAACGCCGATGAGTGATGCCCGCGTCCCCCGAATCCTCTGGCTCAAATTACATCTCACTATTGTTGGTTTCCTTTTGTATGGAGCTGAACATGTGCCAAACTTCTGTGCCACGGATCTTTCCCGAAGCCCTTCGTTTCCGACGGCCGTCGATCGCTCCCCCTTCCCCGCCCACGCCAACGAATGATGGTTGAATCTTGCTGTGTGGAAGGTCTAAAAGGAGGAGGCGTCTGCACACCATTAAACTGATATGCTATCACAACAACTTTATCACAACACTTTGTCATGGTCAATATCCATCATTATTGCAGCAGGCGTGGGGAAGGCACTGCATTTCCCTGCCTCAATGGTTACTACGTGGTACCTGCGTTCGTTTGGCATTTCGTTCATCAGAGTCGACGAGTCACTGCTCAGCAGTCTCTACCTCTCGCTACTCCGTACAATTAATCCACAGTACAGTCCACAGTCAAGTCGCGTTGCCCGTAAACATTGCGCCCTGCATGCTTCATTTGCGTTTCGCTAAAACATAATAAGTCACATCCGTCCAGCTGCCTGTAGCATCACAATCTCAATGAGTTGAGAATTGCTGATGTCATTGACCGGTACTGGTTCATTCCTCCTTGCACCTTCTTGAACTGGATCCCATGGAGAGAAAGAAGAGGGATCTTGACAATTGCAATCTCAAACTTGAGCACCAATCGCTCACCACTGTCCTCTTGAACTCGAGTTCTTGTAGCGGCTCCATCGTGAGCCTCGGGTCCTCGGTTTTGTTGCAGGTACTCATCCGACCCCTCGGAGTTGGTCACGAAGCTCTGGTCTGGTTGTCTTCTTCTCGCATGATGTCGGGTCAACCGATCGTCCCTGATGTCTTCTCTCTCTTTGCCCCGGAATGCCCCGCCGAATGAAATCCGGCGTTGGTGTCCACTCGTAACGCGTCCACTTCTGTCTTCGTCGAGCCCAGCTACGGGTTCCTTGACCCCTTCGAGGTTAATGCTAGGGGCGTGTCTGCAAGAAAAGCCGCCCTTGATCACGGTATATTGCACCCCAAGCTGATTCAAGACGCGAATAATGTCGTGTCTGATGAACTCAGGTGGCTTACTGCTGGTAGTCGAAGTCGAGAACAACCCCTTGAGACTGGCTGGCTTCGAGATTTCGGTGCCGGGGGTATCGGGAATGGCGGGTGTGTCAAGGACATCCACCTCATCTCGCATCTCAGCGTCAGTCTCCTCAGGGACGTTAGCTTCTGCTCGACGCTCTTCATGGCGGCGTCGCCGGGCTTGAATGCTCTCCTGTCGTGCGTGGCCCAAGGATTTCGTACGCGTAGTAGTTGGGGTGCGAGGTGTCGTCAGAGGGCTGGCGTTAGGAGCGGGCTTGTCGGTAAGTTCCACGCCCTTGCTAGCTCGACCAGCGTTTACACTCGACTGATCAGAGCCGCTGGTAGGTGGTGGCTCAGGCACAAGCATTGGAGACTCGTTGCCCGACGTTCCTCTATGTAGAACACGTCGGGGACGATATTCGGCGGAATTGACACTGGTCGATCTACCCAAAAATTTCCCGGCTCGAGATAAGCCGCCACTGGCACTCAATAGACCCTCATGCTGTGGTTGGCTACCTCCCTGATGATGAGTTGTTGGGCTTGGGTCTCTTCTTCGTGAACGTCGAACGGAGAATGACTTCCGTGGAGGTGTCACTGAATCAGCCGGAGGCTGGATATTCAAAGCTGGTGGAGGTTGGGGTCGTTCCATGTCACGGTCCCGGTACCGCCTGGTACTAAACCTTCGCAGAAGACCCAAGGCGGTCCCCTCGCGCTTCGCAGGCTGATCAGGTTGAGGAATTGCATGCAATGGGACCACATTTGGAGCTGGCTTTCTCTCGGCAGCCTCCAACGACTTCGCAACGTGCGGTATGTCATCCTCACCATTTGTTCGAGCCCGCGGTCTTGCCCGGCCACCGGTGGCTCTTTCTCCAGGCAGTTCTGGCGCAAAGGTGTTTGTGTGAGCAGCTTCCGGTGTAGGTAGCCCTGGAAGTTTGAGAGGCGCCTCCTTTTCCGTCATAGGCATGGCCAGCGCGCCAGGATTTGGTAGCTGTCGCTCTCTGTCACGTTTCTCACGTGCGAGGTAATATATAGAGACCAGCGGGCTGTAGGCATTGATGGGGTCATGTCCTCTGATGGCTTCAGAAGATGGCACCGAAAGACCTTCGCGGCTGATTGAATTTCGTCGTTTATAAAAGTCGAAGACTCCACGCTTCTTCTCTCCACTGTTCGAGGTGTGGCTGTAATCATCTTTCGCACTTCTCCTCACGGCATTCTGGTAATCCTCTGACTCGATAATACGGGTCAGCTGCTCAGTGATGTATGCCGAAGACCCAAAATCAAACCCTTGCATTTTGTCAATGACCTCAGGATCGAGCGGCAACTGAAGTGGCTCTCGGTGTGGGAGATAATTATCTGGTGGGCCATTGAAGCCTTTTGTCATCCAAGGATGGTTCATGATTTCCTGCAGACTGGCACGATCTCGAGGATCCACCACGAGCATGCGCGAGATGATATTCTTGCATTCTGGAAGCCGTTAGAGAATGGGGACTCTTGTGTCGGGACAAACACGTACCAGCTGTAAGCCACTGTGGATAGTCAACAATACCTCGTTTGATCTTTGCGTGCAACTGAGGCATGCTTTGATCGTCAAATGGCACTTTGCCACAGACGAGAACATAAAGAACAATCCCGAAACTCCATACATCAACTTCAGGACCAGTGTACTGCCGGGCCTGCAACAATTCCGGTGCTGCGAAATACAAACTTCCGCAGAATGTCTTCAGAAGTGAACGAGGTGAATAAAGGTTGCTGAGCCCAAAGTCGATGATCTTGATATCCCCGGTCTTGCTGATAAGAATATTCTCGATCTTGAGATCCCGGTGAACAATACTGTTTCGATGGCAGTAGTCCAGCGCACTTGCAATCTGTCGAGCAAACTTCCGTGCTTGTTTCTCTTTCAGCCTTCCATGAGCAATAATGTAATCCAGCATCTGTCCGCCGTTCACATACTCAAAAAGCATGTACCAGTGGTAGTTCGTCCGCTGAACATCGATCATTCCGCAAATGTAGGGGTGAGATAGCAGTGACACCATGGCAGCCTCCCTTGCTGTTCGAATTTCTTTCGAACGATCTGCACGCTCATCTTTCGGATTTCCTTGATCGTCAGCGGCCTGGCGTGGGACAATTTTGATGGCTGCTTGTTCTCCGGTCTCTGTGTTTCTTGCCAGCTTGACCTTCCCCATGCTGCCCTGACCAATTGTTTTCCCAAGTGACCAAGTTCCTGTCTGGCATGTTATGGATGTTCGTCTCCGACCGATCGTGGGATAGGTTTGCGAGGCGTGAGTTTCGGTCCGTGAGGTGGTGCTAGGAGGGGCTTGTGAGGTTACTCCATTGGCGTTTACTGTCGTAGGTGCAGTTAGATCCTGACTGTTCCGTCTGGATCCAGGTCGAGATGAAGATCGCCCGTGAGTGGATGCCTCCGTATGATATTCGCCTCTCCCATCTCTAGAGGTGCTGCGACGAGAGGAAGTCGTGCGAGCGACATTCGACTGTTCGAAATCTCTCCGGGCGACATTCGCAAGGGCAGTAGGGTTAGATTGAGGAGGGGTTTCGTGGGTTCTGGAGGTAGAGCGGTTGTGATTCGAAGGTCTGGTATTTGTGGAACGCGTCCTGGCAGGTTGCGAGGGCGAGGTGGACGCATAGGAAGAAGGAGGGTTACGTGAGGTCGAGTGACTTCGCACCAGCGACGGCGACTGTTGTGATGCTGTCGTGGCCATCTTGCTGACGGAGGCAGACAACTCAGCTGCCGTTCAGAGTCTTCGGTGGAAAATCAGAGACCAGGCTGAGAGTCACGTTTGCGGTGCGAGTCCAAGGACCAACGCCAGTATGGGACGCACGGACGACAAGAAATGTCAAACCCCTTGAGCCCTTGGGCCTTGCAGCCACAAGGCTTTGTTCGGGAATTGCTCGATTCAGTATCCGGTTTGTATCGTCGGCTATGGCTCGAATAGGGCGAGTCTCTCAAGGTGACGTTCAGAGAGATCACAACGAGAAGGAGATGGGCCGACTAGTCGTATCATCGGGTTCTCGCGTAAGGTCGAAGGCGGGCAGAGCAGATAGTAAGATGACCACAGCTCTGCCACGTCCAACGCAGATTGGGGCGGGGAGAGTGTTAGAGGAAGCCGTGGCGGTGGATCAAACGAAATTGATGACTTGAGGCGAAATAATGGCGGTCCCAATGCTCTGTTTCAAGTTGTTAAGATCCTGGGTTTGCAGTTGGAATCAGATTGTGAACATTTGATCGATGGGCGCAGGCAAAAGCACGGTGCACAACCTGACAAAACACGCATGAGGGGGGGCTTCTAATGCTTCCGCGACACTTCCAGGCTCTCCATAGCACTCTACAAGGCCAACAATGGCTGGGACAGCAGCTACTGGTTGGTGGGTTTTTTAGACTGGATGCTAAGGGCTCATTCAGTGGACATGATTAGTTGACGCGGTATTTGACCCAAGGTTCGGGATCGGTGCCCGTACCAGCCACTAACTGGCTGATCAAAGCTCTTGAAGTGTCGGGCATTTAGTGGCACTTCAAGAATCCGCACTTGTCTGACCATCAATGCTGGCGTTCAGCGCACTCTTTTCGTCAGCCAGACAAGATAATAATTGCCAAACCATTCTGCATCATCGGATATCTGGTGAGAAAAATGATGTGCGAATGATCAACTGCACAAGTTCACCAACCACTCACAGACTTTGGTTCAATGGACTTGCGCCTCGTAGGCCACACAGTCGATTCCTTCCTCTGATCCCTTCCCAACAATGTGAGTCTGTCGATACTTCAAAGATGGCCTCCAAACGATCGCGACAGGCCTTTGAAGCCGACCTCCAAAAACAATCTTCACCTTTTGTTTTGTATGGAACACCTCTGCCTCCTCTGGATGAAAATACTCGGGATGATGGGTCTTTTGTGCCAGTGTGGAAGCAGGAGGTCACAGACGAAAGAGGGCGCAAACGCTTGCACGGTGCCTTCACAGGAGGCTTCAGCGCCGGGTGAGCACTCGGAGCAATGGTCTCAAGAGCACAATGGCTAAAGTGGTGGACACAGATACTTTAATACCGTAGGCTCCAAAGAAGGATGGACTCCTTCCTCCTTTGTATCGTCCAGACAGAACCGCGCAAAGGCTGCGCAAAATAGGCAACCACAAAGACCAGAGGATTTCATGGATGAAGAAGATTTTCGCGAGGCAGAAGAATCACGCACACTGAACACCTCCTCAGAATTTGCGGGATTCGGCACGGAGCACGATGCTCTGCGGAAGACCGCCGCCATTGACATTTTTCGACCGTTGAATGAAACTATTGGGTCAAAATTGCTCAAGCGAATGGGCTGGAGGGAAGGTCAAGGCATTGGCCCTCGAGTTCGACGAGCAGCAAAAGTTGGCGAGGAAGAGGGGGAGGACGAAGAAGAGCCTGCGCAGACACATCTTTTTGCCCCAGATGATGTGCAGATGGTATCATACACGCGAAAGACAGACCATAAAGGCCTGGGATATATAGGAGACTTGCAGGGCCGAGACCAGTTGACAGGTCGAAGCATACCAACAACAAATCCCGGGTCTGGGTCTACTGGCGAAGCTTCAGATGACGAGGGGACTGCACCACTGTTCGCTCCCAGGAAGAAGCCAGCACAGGCAAGAAGACGGACAGGACTTGGTGTTGGTGTCCTCAATGACGATGACTCCGATGAGGATCCGTATTCCATGGGCCCCAAGATATCATACCACAAGGTTATTGCAGGCGAAAAGATGCCAAAGTCAAAAACAAAGAGGTCAGGAAGCGCTGCGAACCCTCTTGTAAAGGCGAAACCCACATTTATTTCCAGAAAATTGGCAACCTTGAAGGGAATCATGAGGAAGTGCCACGACGGGCGATTACCCCTGGATGGCTTTGTCTTGACAGATGAACTAGATTCGCTGGGTTCAATGACCATACAAGACGAGAAGTACAAACCCCCAGAGGTCCCTGAAGACTGGAAGTCATCCATTTCACCGGCCGCAGAAGCAGAAGCAGATGCTGTATCCACGACTGTCTCGACAGCAGAGGCAGCGAGGTCGTCGAATCTCACGGCCAAATCCCGTGCATCGCTTTTGGGCGAGTCACAGCTTCCGGGAAAGTCGATATTTGACTTTTTAACACCTGCTGCTCGTGATCGCGTGGCTGCTGCATCAGGTCGCCAAAACCTTCCCGCGGCTGGGAGTGAACAGCCATCAAATGCTAATAAGTCATCTGAATCTCAAACAAATGGCCTCCAGCTTATGGTTCCCCAGCTGGACCGGGAAGTTGCGCTCCAGGCCCTGAATCGGGCAGTTGGTGGCTGGATGCCATACGCAGAGGATGAAAACAAAAGATCAAGATATCGAACTTTTCTCGAGATTCACGCTGGTCACAGAACGGCCGAGGAGGTGCCTCCCCGCGCTAACAACATGAAGCGGGAGGAATGGATTCTAGAGATGCAAGAGTTCGCGCGGGCAGCAGAAGTGTTTAAGCCCATTAGCGGCTTGATGGCTGCCCGTTTTACCTCTTCATCGTCTACCGCTCAAGGTCAAGATGGCAAATCGGCCGACACAGATTCGTTATTGAGCAAGCCAAAGGCAAGGCCAGAAGACCCTGCAGAATCGGCCGCCAAACTCGGAATGTTTGGTCCCATGACGCGGTCTGTCATCAATTTCTACCCTACCAGGCTTCTCTGTAAGAGATTCAATGTGCAAATGCCGGCGCACTCAGGGTTAGGGGAAGGTAGTGGTGGAAGTGCTACTGCATCTAATTCTGGCGAACCCGGTTTCGCGGCGTCGCAATTCAAATCTTTTGCATCTGCAAAATCTCATCATGACCAAGGTCCAGAAGAAGGCAGAAACCCAGTCGAAAGCCGAAAGAGCGAGCCGACGGTTGCAGCAGTGGCCGAGAACCAGCCTGCTGCGCTCGATCCGGAAAGAAACGATGCCCTCGAGCAGCAACGGCCTGGGCAAGCTGTGTTCAAAGCCATTTTTGGTAGTGATGATGAAGAGGATTAGAGTGGAAATTCAGAAACGAGTTCCAGAGAGTCATACTTCAGCTCGACTTGTGTATGGACGGATTAACTTACGGCTTGTGACAAGGCTGGGTTTGTCAAGGGGCTCACGAGGCTGCAAACAATCCACCAATACTATTTTGTCTTGGCCCAGATTACCAGTCCATGGAGGTACTGGAGATATCCGAGGCCTGGCACGTGCCTAGGTATGTACCTCTGACAGTAGATATCTCGTCCGTACATGTGGTTATTTGTGCATCCCTAGCACATTGGAGACACAAAGTGAGCGGGATTCGAAATAGAGCTAAGTTAGATGAACAGTTTGGCCAACTTTTGATCTGTCCCACTACCGTTTCTTGATATCGAACAAGTTGAGTATTTACAAAACATAATCTAACAGGAGATGGAACGGCTGATGACCGGTCGAAGCGCCCTGTGCCTTAAGTTCGATTTTGTGGCGTAATGTTTCGCTTGTCCAGAGGATAGAGGGGTGGCAAGATGTCTTATTCGACATTATGGCTAGTAAGCTTGCGGAAAGGCAGCATGAAGGAATCTAATCTCAGTACTTGAATGCGTTGTTTCGAGACCCGATGTCCTGCGGCACTTATGAAGAAGATTTTCTGCTGTGAAACTGAGCAGCTTTTTGGACTAGACGCGAAACTCTCTTGGTAGATTGTCCGCATGAAGTTCAGGGAGAAGCATGGGTAGCGGGATGGGTGAGGGGATGCCTGAAAGTGTGAGGGTCAATCTGCTTTGGCCAATCCGTTACGATACCTAAAGACTGCGAAATGCTGGCATGGGGAAGTGTTCTCACTCCTTGTACCGAGTATACCGGGTGACTGGTAAGCGAAGCTGATGACAGGGTTGACGAGGCTGACAAGGCTGAAGAGATTATTATTAGCACTTACCTTGTCAGGGACGGCCGGGGTTGAGACTGACACGCCACGTTACAACATCAATTCATCTTGTCCGCAGTTGAATACACCTTCCAACCTATTTTTCTTTGCTTGCTCACTCACTGCAGTCATTCCTTTTCTTCCTTCACTCTTTAAACAACATGGCGCGCCGCAAACAAATCACACCCATGCAGCGCATTAATTCAGGGGAAGTTATGCAGGCGCCTTCAGATGTCCCCGAACAACGCGCTGTCTACAGCAATGGTCATATCCCCTCACCTCCTGGGAAGTCGACCTCCCATTCCCAACAGCGGCCACAGATACAGCAGGCCCACCCAGGCATTCTGACCCTCCTCGTCTGCGTCGGCGGTATCTATGCCTCGTTTCTGACATGGGGCGTGCTGCAAGAACGCATCACCACAACCCCATACCCGCTCACGTCCCTCTCCGCCGCGCAGGCGCAACAAGAATACTTCCGCTTCCCTATCGTCCTCAACACAATCCAGGCTGTCTTCGCCTTCATAAGCGGGAGCCTGTACCTCTCTTACACGACCGGACGTTTCAACGTTCTTCCCTCCACCTCTTCCCTTCTACCGCTGATGCTGGTTACGCTGACCACCACCCTCGCATCTCCCTTCGGCTACGCTTCCCTCGCCCATGTCGACTACCTCACATTTGTCCTGGCAAAATCATGCAAACTACTGCCTGTAATGGCATTACACGTTACCTTGTTCCGCAGACGGTACCCTCTGTCAAAATACATGATAGTCCTGGCAGTGACCAGCGGTGTCGCGGTATTCACCCTCTACCACCCCCCGAAGCCGGGCAAGACACAGTCGACACAGAACTCGAGTATCTATGGGTTGACGCTGTTGGGGATCAATTTGCTGTTTGACGGCCTGACAAACACGGTCCAAGACCACATCTTCCAATCCCCACATCGCTACGGGAAGACCTCAGGTCCGCAGATGATGGTCATCCTCAACCTGCTCGGCACACTCTTGATGGGCGCATACCTCGTTGCAACTCCATACGTCCCTTCGGCGCTCATCCCGGAGTTTGTGCAGACCGACACCCACGAGCTGGCTCAGGCCATTTCTTTCTTTCAGCGCCATCCACCTGTGCTCAAGGATGTCCTACTTTTCTGCCTCTGCGGCGCCGTTGGCCAACTCTTCATCTACGCCACTCTAGAGAGGTTCTCCTCCCTGCTCCTCGTCACGGTGACAGTGACGAGGAAAATGTTTACCATGCTATTGAGCGTCATGTGGTTCGGTCATTCGCTGACCAAGGGTCAGTGGATGGGCATTGGGTTGGTCTTTGGCGGAATTGCCGCCGAGGCATATATACAGAATCTAGAGAAGAAGGAGAGAGAGAAAGGGAAGAAACTGGCCGACAAGGCAAAATAATTTACTTCGTAGTAGTGAGAAGTGGGATCGGATATACCATTAAAAGGCATTAGACACAAAAGAATAAAACCGACTGGGGCAGGGTGGGAAAATATAGTACTCCAAATTATGACAAATTGCATAGCGCCTACGACACCACTATCGCTCATGTTCTACGCATAGACAACTCCTTGATGTGGGAGGGCACCGAACGTTTCCGCCAGCATCTGTAGGTTTACGCCCCAAAAGAGACGGGTGTATGTATTGGAAAACCACCACCCAACAGTGTTCATGGTCCCTCCAACTCGCCTCGCCTTCAATCGCGTCCTTCCTAGATAGATAGCCCTTTGCTCCATTATCGAGTCCCGCCATCAAACATCAGCCCAAGGAAAATGCCCACAACAGCACGGCCTGCTGCAAACAGTCATGGACCCGCGGTGTTCAAGAAGGCGTCTAGATTCAGCCTCGCCGTTTCCCATATGTCCGGCCCGAGCTTCACTGGTGGCAGCGCCACTCGAGCTGCATCGTGAGGTGTGTAGTTG
>WJFF01000197.1:39229-50312 GCA_011800825.1 Fonsecaea pugnacius | reverse complement strand
GGGGCTGGTCCCGAACCTGGCCATCTCCTCGTCCCTCGCGGCCATAGTCTTCTCCAGGATCATGTGCATGCTGTTCAGCACCTTCTCCGTGGCCCGGGCGAGCGGGAGGTCGACGGCCTCGACGTCGTCATCGGGCATCCACGAGGGCCGGTCTAGCAGGTTCATCTGGGCGCAGGCCTCGCGTAACCGCGCCACCATCAGCGCCGCAAACATGTCGCCCGTGCCGCTGAAGTAGCACTCCAGCACCGGCACCTCGACCTTGAACAGCCGCGCGCTGCCGTCCTGCCGCCGAGTGCTCCCCACCACGGTCAGCGCGGCTCCTCCCTCCTCGGTTCCCTCGGCGGTGAGCGGTGCGGAATCGCCCACCCTCACACTGGTCACCACCACGTGCCGTGTCCCATGCATGACATGCAGCGCTCTCACCGCGTTGGCCACACCGCTCAAGCTCGAGATGGTTACGCCGCTAAGGAGCTCGGCCTCGAACTGGTTCGGGAGGATCAAGTCGGCCTCCTTGATGAGCTGCTTGTACGCGGGGACGATGTCCTGGCTGACGTAGAGTCGGCCCTGGTCGCCCATCACGGGGTCCAAGACCCAGAAGAACCCGCCCGGACGGACGGCGGCACGGTACCGGAGGTCGCGGGCGATGGTGCCGACGGCGTCGACAACTTCAGCTGAGGGCGAATAGCCCGACAGCAGCACGTCAAAGTCGGTCAAGTAGGATTGCCGCAGACCATCATATAACTCGCGGATCTCGGCGGCGGGAGTCCTCCGGCCCTTGAATTGGCGGTATCCTGTGTGGTTGCCTTTGGTGGAGTGGGAGCAAAGAGTTATGGTCAGAACCAATGCTCATGTCAAAAGGAAAGGCTGATTGATGATGTAGAGAGAGTAGAGGACGGGGACCTGGCCGATTGGGGGTTGGCGATGCAGGGAAGGACGAAAGGATTGGTGTCATCGCGTAGTTCGATATCCCGTCGTAGACGTAGACCACGGCAACAGAACAAGGGGACGGAAAAGCAGATTGACTCACTGAAATGCACAGTGTTGATGGCTCCAACGTCACAACCAAGCGCCTGCATCACGAATGTGGCCATTGTATTGCCGACATAGCTGTACAAGACAGACAATCCGCCAGATACCGTCAGCCACTGACCTGAATTTCGACTTTGACTTCGTGTAGAGGCCACACAAGATTGCAATGGAGCAGCACCAGCATCATAGTCATCATCTCATGGCGATCTCGTCGCCTTGATCCCAGTCGCCGAGGCGCACGTGCGCAGTGAAAAGATGGAAGATAGGGAGGAAAAGGTCTTCAGACCGAGACAGAAACTCACCCGTAGACGACCTTGCACGTTTTCATCCTTGTCAGCCCATCGATCTATCCGACTGACCCGATTTCCTGGAACCAGCCAGCCAGCCAGACTCATAGCGTCGCATAACGAGACTTGAAAGCGCAGAACGGGAAAAGCCCCGGGATTTGACAAACATGAAGCATGGGATCAGAGGGACAAAGATCAACATACATGGCTCGCTATAGCCAGAACTTTTGTTTCTGGTATCGACATTTCACAGGACGTCATCGCATCTTCCTCGAGGTTGCGGCGGCACGATAAGGGAATAGATGGGAGAGGGAGGATTTTTTTGTGACTCTCAGGAGAGAATCTCGGAGAGTATTGTTGGTCGAGCGAGTGGTGGGGTGTCAGAGAAGAGAAACCCGGTTGCCCTTGTGTCTATCGCCTCTAATAATCTATCGTGAGATGACCGCGAAACATTGGGTGAGTGTCTATCCTCGGATACGTATGTGCATGTATCAATTTCAAAACATTTTTTCTGACTGTGAAAAAAGTATGACATCAACCCCTCTCCCTCTCCCCATCCCACCAGGGCCTCGCCCCCCCAATACTGATAAGGATTTACAAGTATTACATATCATACCAAGTACCTATTAGGTATAGTTCTTGATCCTACATACTCCTCAATGATCACATGTCTATGTTTGATCTGTAAACGAAGCTATGCACATTTGACTACGACTGTCACTGACCTACTTGTCCCGGCACATTGTTTTCAGCCCTACAGATTGATACCCATAGACCACCCCTGCCATGAAAGATTACAGCCGCAGAGTGGATGAGACGATATGTTCAGAACTACACGAGGCTTTCGGATTGGACCGTGATGGATTTGGATCTGGAACGAAGATGCCACCTCTAACCACAAGAGCCGATACGCCCTTCAATTATGGGATTGTGACATGAGAAGATGAGTTCTGCATTCAGAGGACTGTGTGGTGCAATGGCTGGCGGCCATCCCATCATACATCCTGCTGATAAACAGGCCCTGGAACACAAACCGGGATTGTCCTTGACAATCTGCGCAAATCCGTAACAGCCCCTACCACCATTGACCGCATCACATTGTCGTAAATCTGTGGCTCCATACAAGCATTTGCCGTGGTCGTCCTAAGCATTCCTCGTTTACTCATCATCGCCAATCTGTAAAACACTCAAGTCAGTTCCTGGATGGGTTGTGCAGGTCGGTTTGCCGGAAAAAAACATACCTTGGGGGCTAGATAGAATCGCAGGTAACTGCTTCCCGACAGGTTGTATTCCACCAAGAGAGGCACTTCCTGGGAGAGGCAGAGTTTGACCTTTGTAGAAAGACTACTTGCTTTGCAGAAATTGACGAGGTATTTGAGTGAAAAGGTCAGAGAGACAGGTTCGCTCAGAGCGATCTTTACTTCTTGATCTGGCTTGTCCACGGATGAGTTCTGTCGAATGGTGACACTGCCGCTGCCGATGTCACCTTGACACGAAAAACGGACGCCGTCCTTGCTGGCTTCGATCGACACTGTATAACATCAGCATGGGTTATTTTCCCCGGTGATGTTCAATCCTGTTGCCAATCCACGCACCTGACTCGGACATGGCAATCAAATCGCGGCAAATGCGCTGGAATTCAGCACTCGGCATCTCAATCGTAGCTGAATATTCAGTGTCGGGGATTCCCAGATGCTCTTGGTCAATGTCCATCAGCTTGATATCGTATTCGCTAATACGATCCGTGTCGCTGCTCTCAAAGACGAGATTCACCACGTCCGGAGAGTCTTCAGCCTTGATGGTAAGGATGTCTTCGTTCTGGGCGGCACGGATGACTTTGGTCAGGGAGTTGAGGTTGATGCCGAGGGCTATGTTGCGGTCGCATCGGTAGGGAGAGAACATCTCTGCTTTGAGCATCATGGAGACGAGGGCGACGTGCGAGTTGTCCATGGCCTGCAGAGCGATGCCGGAGTCATTGCAGTCGAAGTTACAGTCTTGGACAAGATCTTTGATGGCATCGACGACCTGCAAAATCTTTAGAAGCCAGTTCAGAGCCAAGGGATGGGTGACAGTACCTTCTTCAGCATCGCTGCCTGTTCAAGACGTGCTTCCAACACTGCAGGGACATTAGCCAGCGTCCCACCTGTGCGGGATTCCTGGTGCTCACTGTTTGCGATTGTTTTGTGCCTTGATCTTGTGGTAGAGATAGAACGCTGAGGATGAACCAATTTTCGGTAGACTGTACTTGATCGTTGGGTAATGGGATACAACTACAAAGCCGCAATGAACAAGCACTCAGGTCACGAATTTCGATATTGCACGACACGGGTCGCGAAGCGCGTTCGAGGCTAAACCGCTTTCGAACCACTTACGCCTGGGTCTTGGCTCACCGTCACGTGTTGAGACTTCCGCCCTGCCGAGCTCCTTTTCCTGAAGCGATCTGTGCCATCCGCCGGGATTGTCCTACTGCTCACTCACTGCGTCATCGTGGCTGTTGAAATTCCCCCAAGGCGAGAGGCATTTTGCTGCTTTCCCATACTTCCAAGTACTGGATGTTCCCGCTTCGAGAAGCAAAAAAGCCCAGTCTTCTTTGGCTGTTTGCCCGAGTTCCAACCCTTTCCAGAGAATGTGCAGATGCACAACCCGGTTCTTTTCCCCTCATTGGTCGTTGAGCAACGGGTATGGCCCCTGTTAGGGATGTGCACTACTGAGATTCGAATTCTCACAGACAGACTACTGGCTCTCGATCTCAATTCGGCCTCCCAATCTTCCATGCATGCGCAGTTCATTCGCAACCTGGCGCGTCACGTGCGGCGCCGCGCCCTGCTTATGACGAATGACGATCAGGCAGCAAGCCGCCCCCGTGCCCGGCTCAGCCTCGTGGCCCTACGAGTACCTGGACCTTCCCGTACCCGTATCAGCGTGTTCGCCACACAGCACTAACCTATCTGAATGTTCCCCTGACCTCGCAATAAAGGGAATGAGTAGCAGAATTCTCCTTTAGCAACAGCTAACCCATTCGGAATGCCCGTCCGTCAGGGTATGATACACCATGGCACCATGGCGTTCATTTCTTACCACTCTAGATGTCCAGCTTTCTATCCCAGTGGGGGTCGTCTGTTACCGCCACTGTTACACTCAACGTGCAGACCTTTCTCAGCCGTCTTTCCCGAGTGAACCGCATGTGACCGTCAACATCCACACGTTATAGGTTTTCCTGGTGAAGCACAGTGGCGCCTGACAAGTGGCGACGTGGAACCCGTTTCCGGGTCCTTACTAGTACAACGTGGCATTAAAGGGCAAATCCAGGCTAGTGAACCGCAGCCTATGGAGAAAAGTCTGTCGTTCTCTGTGGAGTACACGGCACAACGATGCAATGGAACATAGGATCCAAGGCCAGGGATCCGAAAAGAGTGAACATGCCCAGAGTCTCATGGTCGGCAGGGCCAGGGGTCGCAGGGAAAGGGTGACCGTGGGACCCTCCAGATGCCTTTCCCGGTTGCAGAGGAGAATTCCACGAAAGGAAGGGAACATTTTTCCGTTCATTGAGACGATGTGATGCGCTGTTGGCTGTGGCCTGTCTGGTTACAGAAAATAGATACCGCAGAATATGTGACACGAAAGTAAACCGAAAATGATATGCGCCATGGCTAAGGTTGCCAGCAACCTTGACCCCATCCCCATTTCACGCGTCATGGTGTGAGAAAAGCTTCGAGACCGACTGAAATGTCAGTCTACCAACCGGCCGAGATCATCGAGGTAACTATGCACCCAGTTAGTCGAGGAATATCGTGGAAACGGGAATGCAGAGTATCCAGTACCTCTGTAGGTAAGCCGATAAGCGAAAGCCGGATATCTGCGATGCTCGCCGCAAGTAGCGTATAGCCCTATGGAAATATTGTTCGTTTTGGTGGGAATATGAGACGTTTCCAAGACTCATGTTGGCTTCAGCCGCCTGCAGAAGGGTGAAATCATGGTTAGCCGTTCAGGTTCGAGTTGAGTTGTGGAGGAGGAAGTGGATGTATGGACCAACGAGGGAATTGTCCTGACCTCTGAGAGAAGTTCTCCTGCGGGTTCTCCATTTCTTTCGGCCACGTTTACAGCCCTAGAGAAATAGTCGACCGCCGGAATCAGCATCCCGCGTGCTTCCACATAATCGGCCGTGTGTGCTCTGGCGTCGGCTTCGGCAGTTGCTCGCTCTGCATCCCTAGACTCTTCAGCTGTCGAATACGACAATCTCTCGCTTAGGCTCTGAGGTCGACCGCTGCTGCCGCTGGAGGAGCTGCCCTCCGTGCGATGGATTCGTGCGAGGACGCTTTGAGATCGAGCTAACCACGCTTGACCCAGCCCTGAAATTATGTAAGTAGGTGTATTAACAAAGGGAAAGATTGGTAAGCTGTGCGAGTTTGACTAACCCCTGAGCGCAGAGAGATCTTCGGAATTTCTCTGGAGTAGCAACAACCACTGGTTCATACACCACTCCGCGATATCGGGGATACCAACACCTTCCGCATCATGATAAGCCAGACTTTGTAACGTCGCGATGACGAATGTACGGTCGGTATTTCTGTTAGGCATCTGCACGAACCCCGTCGCGTCCAGCGTGGCGATGGCCGTGCGCGCAATGTGTAGGCGTTGTTCCCACGACTCTGGAGCAGAAGGATTTGTGTCTGCGATGCGCCTGACTTCCCGGATGGCCCCTTCGATTTGCGCTTCCTCGATCAGGTTGAGCCCATCCAGCCTGAGCCCTTGGTGTGACATGCTCCGATATTGACAGGGGTAATGGATGAGAGATGATCAAGTGGATTAGACAAGGTCTATACTGCCCTTTTCGAAAATGCGGCGAAGAGTAGGTACAACAAATACTGCCACACTCGACATATCAAATCCTTCCAAACGAAGGTATGAGAAGGAGATTTCCCAAGAGTCCTGGATTGTGAGATATTGAAATAGGCTTCAGCCACAGCACCTCGTGGCTACTATATACCTAGAGGGCAGCTGCGATGAGAAGTGGCCGTCTTGATTGATTCGCAGGCGAAGGTGTCAAATGGAGACAGAAAGTGCGTGATAGGCAGACGAATCACAAGAGTCCTTGCCAATCCTTAGACAATACTTACATGTGCAGAGAGGGCTCTTTGATGAGTTTCGAGCCACCGTCAGGCTGTAATAACACTTCTATAGGACCACGAGAACAAACCTTGCAATTTGGCGCGTGGCAAATGCGCTCTTCCAACCAAGGCCCCAGGGGCAACGTCCGGCTGGAGGTATATGGCCAAACACGTAGAGCTGACGAGGGTGTGGGAACGAGACGGCCCATTAGGACGATCGTCAAAGAGATCCGGAAAGAGATAAGTGTCCCCTCTGGAAGGGAAAAAGAGGCTTGGACTTACCTGCAGCCACAATACGACATTCTCCAAAAGACTTTGCCTAACATCTGTGGCAAAGAAGACGGCGCTTGGGACATGGGCCTAGCGATCAAAGCATGGGAAAGGGTTGTCGATTACAGTATCACCTCAAAATGCCCTATTGCTCTTTTGAGATCTCTGGGCGGCGCAACAGGCGATAGCATGGCTCCCGGGGCCGTCGCGAGGTCCCCGTAGTGTCGCCGCTACCCTTGAAGACGTCGTTTCGACTGCCACGGGTCGCAAGTCTGGACCGAGCAAAGAGGAAACATAGCACGGGAATGGAAAGGGCTCGGTGGGGGCCGGCTGACTGGATTCAAAAAAGGCACCAGGGGTATAGCGAGGGCTTGATGCAGATCGATCGAAGAGGTCCGAGACGAATAGCGCCAGTATGAGGCCTTTTGTCCCCTTCTTCTCGCCCGATATGATGGAGGTTTGCGTGCGACGGGAATCTGAAAGACGTTGTTCGAAGAAATCAGATCTAACTAAGGAGGTGGAAGGCAAGGGAGTATTTCGGTGCAAGTAGGAAATGCTGATGCGCCAAGGCATTTGCGGAAGCGAGGGGAAGGGAATCGTAATGAGCCAATATCGCAATCTCCATGATCCTCTACCAAGTACGAAGCACACAGTTATTATTACGTCGTCACCGACCCGCCTAGCGTACTGCGCGAGAATCTTCCCCGAGATCCCACGGCCGAGAAATTCAAAGAGCGATAAACATCGAGAGTCAGAAGAGGAGGACAGAGAGGGAGAAAGGAGAAAAAACAACGCAGCGACGGCGTCGATGAGGCTACACTTTCGTACAAGCACAGAGAATACTCCATGAAAGGCCATACCTAACTCTTAAGGACAAGATCGGGAAATAACGCAACAGGGCCTGACTGGGCCAACTCGATTTGGTCTGTATGGCTCAACTGGACTGGTGTCGGTGTCGGGTCGACCTGACATTCCGCTGCCTGTGGCTCAGACTCTGCCGTCGCCCAACCAGAAGCCAACCAGCCCTGGGGTCGGGCTCGCGGTCGCTCTCTCACGCAAGGCACGGCAAACGACAAGGGGCAGTGACCAGTCAGATGAGAGCAGCGGCCCAGAACAGGAGCAAACAAGGGCTCCCTCGTGCCCTCATCAGCCACACTTCCGGCCTCTTCAGAGATCCGAGTTCGCTTTACCACCACACCCTAGCGGTCATATCCCCTTCCGAGGGATTCTAGCGAGAGCTCTTCAGCAATTAGTAAACATCCTGCAGTCACCAACGCAGGGCAACGGCGGAGGATTATGTGGTACTTTGTTCCGAGTTCGATATGATCCAGACTGTCCACATTTTTTATATCATCAACCACCACCCTTCTCGAAAAACCTCATGTTTCCAGTGCCATCACAGATTGGCAACTACCATTTCACAAAAGAGATTATGTGTAAACCTTCTGGCCTCGCCATCTTGGTCTTTGTTTCTGCTTCGACCTTCTCCATTACCCACCCACCGCGATCCCAGCTATCCGTTGAGCAAGCCGCCCCTGAGGCCACCTTCTTGCGTCGCCCTCTCCCATTCGGCGCAAACCAGCTTGGAATCTTCGTGCAAACGCCCGAAACGCATAATATGTCCAACCGAAATATGACCTTTCTGCCTCGGTAAATGACCTGAACCTTTTTTGGTTGTTCGAAAACGCCCGATTTTTCTCCTGCGAAAGAAAGCCAGCCACACCTGGCGTATGGCCGAGAACCATCCCCTGAACTCCCTGCATGTGCTTCATGAAATTATTGTCATCAATATTGGAACAAGGTAAGTCTCGATTCGAAATCACACAGGCCCCGGACTAGGGGAAGCCGACGTGCAGCGGACGAGACCGCCAGGGGTGGGTTATATCGAAGTGATGCGCGTATCAGATCTGGCCGGAGGGCGATGTTTGATTACCATCTGCAGTTCCCGCAGCATGTTGGTTGTATTTTCGGCGTGCTCCTGAAAGGTCGCCCGCTTCCTCCGGTCCTCTTGAAGTTTGTTGAGCTTCTCTTCGCGGCTCATTGGCGCCCAAGACATCCTCTTGCGTGGCAAGGCCACCGCTTCAAACACTTCTTCATCCAATCCTACTCCTCCATCAGATGAGCTCCGTTCGTCGCCACTCAGCAGCTTTAGTGCTTCTGCAGGTCCTCCATCCACCACCGTCAGTCCACCCAGACTGCTCGGAGAGGGAGACGCTGGTGATCGCATGCCGCTGGACGATATGGAGAAACGATTGTCACGTTCGGTCCCGACGTTGAGGAACATGGTGTTTCGCCCCTTTTCCCACTCGACTAGGGCGTTTCGAATCTCAGCCCCTAGTTGATCGTAATGCCCGGTGATGGCCATGCTCAGGGCGGAGTCATCTTTCGACTTAAGGGAGTTTATCTCTTCTCTAAGCAGATGGACTTTGGCGTTCAGGGATCGTATAGCGTTGGCCACCGCTTCAAATCGGCGTAATTGAGCCTTGGTGTGTCGTTTTTGCGGCGTAGTGGCGTCTATGATCCGTTCAGCTGCTGTTTCGGCGTCTTCCGACACCGTGTCCTGACCGTCTCCGCCATATTCTTCATGCACTATAGCAGTGTGGAGTTGTTGACCTGCTTGGGAAAGTACATCCTCTAACCCTTGCAGCACATGGCATATCAGTCGCCACTGACGGACGTTGTACCAGGTTGAGCCAGAGTGAAGGGCCAACAGATCACAAAGGAAAACTTTTCTCGCAATGAGATGAAGTCGGAAAAGGAAGCGAAGTTCTTTCAGAGAGTCCCGGGTGTCGAGAGGAGAGTTGTTAGCAACCGCCACAGCGTCGCTGTAATCCTGCATCGAGACCTCGTATACGTCATGATACCTTTTCAGGTCGAGGTCCCTCACAAATGGTTGAATGGCATTATGAGCTTCAACACATCGTACGATATTGGCCGTCAACGTAACTCCAAGGGTGGCTCGTAGATCACGACAGCGACTCAATGAGTTCTTGTCTTCCAGTCGACTGATTGGCGGTAGTGGTTGGCTTCTGATGTGTGTCAGCAAAGGCAAAGCAACATGATATTTCCACAACCCAGGAACTTACATCTCATACCCACGGGAGACAATCTCGACCTCCTGAATAAAACGAAGCGCCTCAACTGCGCTGCTATCATAGTTATGCGAATTCGTCACCAGGTCCCCTAGCGTTGACCCTGCACACTGCCGGAGAAATTCGAGATATTGACGCCTTCCGAAGTACAAAAGAACCAGACAAAACCCCAAAAGTGATAACGAGTACACGCATATTTCTGACCAAGTTGAATGATGTGACTGAGATGTTCGATATCCCCGCTGGAGTAGATGAAGCGACCACGCGACTGAGAAGGAAATTCCGGCTGTTATACAAGCACCTCTGAGCGAGAGAGAATGTGGTGCGAAAGGTTGTTCATTTTGGAGAGGTTGTCGTCTCGGCTTCGGTTCGTCCGCGAGGAGTTGGGAGGCGACGATCACGTAGCGAAACCGTTCGAGGAACTGTTCATTTGCAACATCGGTCACAGAGGCAGCGGTTCGGCGAATCGTTCGTAACTGCTCGCGCAGCTTTGGCAAGCCTCGAGGGGCATAGGTTCGTTGGGCGCATGAGGCAGGGGTGGACGGCTCGGTGGCTTCGAAGGGGATGGCGTCTCCTTCTAGATATTCTGCAATCGGCGAGTCATTATAGATTAGAGCTTCCATGACATTGTCGGCGGATGTGGGCGTTAGAGAGGAGTAAGAACACAGAGGAAGCTTGGTGGAGGTGTCGCTATGAGAACATGAGGCGAGAGACTGCAGAAGCGCGTTTTGACGGGGATGATGGTGACAACCGTGATGGAAAAGTACCCGACGCAGGCAAACACACAGTAGTCAAGCAGGGAAGGCCTCAGGTCAGGAGCACAAGCCACGATACCAGAGGACGGAATTGCGGATGACAGGCCCAAGCTTCTGCTGTCAGCGCGATACTTTCCCGGGGCGGCTGGAACGGTTCTCTTGGGGCTCCTAGCCAGGCGTTCCGGCTTGCCGACAACGAGCAGTTGGGGCTTAAGTCCCCCGGCAAGAAGGCAGGCTCAACGGCGCAAACGCTCAAGCGCCCAAGGTTACCAGGTGCTGGGGTGCAAATCCAGGGCCTGTCCCCGTCGATCTCACCAACGTGGCTTGAAGCGAGATTGGCCCAATCACGACGTCAATCTTCGGTAAATCCTGACTCCCTTTCTCGAATGTCTCGAGAATTCCAGCTTCTCCCGACCGGGAAGTCACTCAGAAATCCCAGCGAAGACCATGACGGAGTGTGCAATTATACGACGGTAGGACGGTGCAGACTGCGATGCGTGCAGTTTCGCCAATGTTGAAAGAGCTGGCTTGTTTGTTGTTGA